>MNCI01000463.1:5151-19418 GCA_015680685.1 Gnetum montanum | reverse complement strand
TATAATAGTTGTTCATGAGTTTTCTTATTCATTCAATAGCTACATGAGCCTCTAGTGCGGTCTCACTGGTAGGTGGTGGTGGTGGCCACTCCTCCTCCAGTAGCTTGGTAGTTGCTTTTTCCTTCATCATCTCCTACCATAATGCAGCAAGAGCATGTCAATAGCATAATGGGCTATGTCTTCCCTTTGGCAGAGTTTGCAAATCAAGCATGGTAAGGGAAGTGTGTTCCTCTATCACTCATTTTCTTTGAAATGTTTCTTGATTTTAAGGTAGATGAGCTAAGGGAGGTTGATAGGGAACTTACTACTCAAATAAACACACACACAAACAAAGAGGGCAATCACCTTATTGGATTAGTAAGTGCACTATACTCCTTATAGTCCACCTTGTAGAACCATTGGAGAAATTTCTTATTTTCCTTTGGGTCCTCTTGAGTGGAGATCTCTGCAAGAGTTTTCCTAGTGTCAACAAGCTGAGGGCCTCTACAATGGCCTCAATCAAATAAGAGATGATTATGTTGTTAATCTTAACAGTTGCATATCCTTGCTAGTTGTTGTAGAAGAGGTATGTTTTTCCCATATATCATTCTCCACTAGAAGAGAGAATGGACCATATGGGAGACCCCTATAGTTGAGTTTGGACTTTCTTTGGTGCCAAGTCCAAGAAGGAATCAAAGTTAAGCTCTTGGAGAACTAAACTTTGGACCTCCTTAGATCAAATTCTTTCCAAACAGGCCTTGGTCAATGTGACCTCAAGATGAGGCCTTAACCTTGACACCTCATCTTATTGTGACTAGCTGGTTTTTGCTATCAGAATTTGTCAAATAGATTCCACTTTGGGCTTCTCCAAAAGAGGTTCCATTGCATGGGTCCCGACCTCTTACTCTTGGGGCTATTATGGACACTAGTACCTCTTTCCTTTCAACAACTTCTCCCTTGGTTGGGATGGTCCTTCACCTTGTGATTCCCTCTTTAGTATCATCTGTGATCACAAACATAACCAAGGATTACTGATTAATGTGTAACCCTTAATGCTCTACAATACATTTCTTCTTTTAGGTAAGTTACACTTAGGTTAGTTTTGATCATGATAGATTGATTATTTTATTCATTTAGTTACCCAAGTTTGTTGATGAGGTTTAACTTGGTGGATATGAGGAATGTAATATTATTTTATTATTTAAACCTTGGGAATTTAGAAAATTTTCAAAAACTTTTCCATCATAAACCATGGGTTTGTGGCCCCCATGATGTAAATCTCATCTTTGGTAGCTAGGGGTCAAAAATAGGTTGAATCGGGCAAGCAATTTGCAAGTTATAGTGCTTGGAAATTGTTATAGTGCTTGTAAAAAATTGGCTAAGTTTTGGTGCATATATATAGACTTTTTGTAATGCATTGACAGGGATACATCGATGCATCAGGCTGTGTTAATGAGGATGGATTGATGCATATAGCTATGTTGATGGGGATGCATGAAATTGGAGCCCAAAGTAAGCCGAAAAAGCCTAGAATAAGGATCAATCATGGAAGAGGATGTGAAATTGATTTGAAAAAGGAGATTATGAGAAAATTATATTGCCAAGGAGTGAAAAAAATTGATGTTTCCCATTGGAAAACAATGGAATTGAGTGGAAAATAAGGGATAGGAAGTCTAACCATCCAAACCATGGAGTATGTAAGTGGATCCTCTCCATAGTAGACTTAGGGCCTTAATTTCTTTGCATGCCCCCACACCTATGAGTCTATAGGCACCAAGGATGATTAATGTCCATGGATTGTTAAAAATCGAATCCACATAAGAAATCACCAATGAATTAGGACATATCAAAATAGACACAATGATCAACCAAGATAAGAGGCATTGAGATGGTAGATAGTAAAAATGGATAATGAGAGAGTGTGTGTGGTAATGGAGCCACTCATCTTAGTCACATTAAGTCCTTTATAGAGTTTGAAATTAATGTGATCCAATAGTGTTCCATCCTTACTTAGAATCAAGTCCACCTACTTTCAGTGACTTCATGTTGGCACATTTCGATTGTTCAACCCCCAAAGTTCATGAACACCCCCAAGGACCACCCACCATTCCAAATAGAGAAGAAAATAGAAATAGGAAGTTAAAAGGGCCTTAGTTAGAGTGGTACCCTCACGCATAGGTAACATGTCCTTTTGGCCCCATAACCAGTGATTATAGTCCATTATTTTGCCTAAGGGATGTGCTTTGAATTCCCATGTTATTATTCTTTTTTCAAGGAGACCACAAAATGCAAAGACATTGCTTCCTATTATTGGTTAACATTAGGAATGGTGAGGAATTAATGAGAATACCCATAAAACTCTAGACAGTAGGTAGGTACAAAGGTGACAAGTCCCCCTTAAACCACATGCTTATTGATTTCATTTGATTCATTCCAAATATGGAAAGTACCGAGATCATGAATCCTTTATAAGTTATTATTATGAAAGGACCTTATGCTTCCAAAATGAGAGAGCACCATGGATTTGAGTGGAATGGGTGGATGATGTAAGCTCACTACCTAATATCATGAGAAAACTAGTGTCCCATTTATCAATGTCATAATTCAAAGATGAAATCCAAACATTAAGCAATTAATTCAATCAATATGGTTTAATGAACCTCCAATGATTAGCAAATGTATCAAGCACCAAAGTTCTAATGGTAATAAAGAACAAAAACATCCCTAAGAAAATTCAAATAAGAAAAATATAAAATAAATTACAAAATATTTAAGAAAATGAAAAATGTATAAAGAATGATGTAAAACAAAAAAGTTGAAAAACTATGAACCCATTATAGAATGTTAGTATGGATGGCCATCTCCCCCATGACTAAGTTGAAAGGAAGAGATCCAAAAGATTGAGTGTGCTTGGCCATCAATTGAGGTGCTCTTTCAATCGATTGTTCTTATTTCTAGAAAAGGTTTAACTTGTTGCATGTTGACCAATAATATTTTATTTGGGATAACAAGATGGTAAATCATCATGATTCTAGATAGAAAATTTTAATGGATAATGTAATGGCCCTTCCATAGCCTTTGGAATTTCATCTGTTGAGGTACATGCATGGGCTTCTAGTAGAGTACCTTATCTCTCATTTAAGACTTGACTTTTCTTATTTGAAGGTCATGGTGTTGCTTGTTTTGTGCCTTGTTCACTTCATTCAATAAGAGGACTTCATCTAGCATGTTAAGATTCATCAATCTTTCTCTTTGGGCTAGACTTAAATCTAGGTCAAGGTCACAAGCTGTTGAAAGTATATAGAGCTTAGTTTGAATAAGAAGAGTTATGAGTTTTCCATACACTAACTCGTAGGGAAAATATTTGATAAGAAGTTTCTATGTTGAACAATAAGTCCATAGAGCATGGTCAAGTTTACTACTTCGATCCTTCCTATACTTATGAACTATGTGTTAGTATCTTTGTTATTTCCCTATTCATAACCTCTACTTAATTTTTATCTTGGAGGTGGTATGGAGTTGTAAGTTTATGTTCAACCCCCAAGCATTACATGAGTTTTCAAAAATTGATACCTATAAAGTATGTCCCATTATTAGGAATTAGTGCCCATGGCAAACCAAAACTATTTACAACATTTTATTGTACAAACTATGCTATTGTAGAGGATGAACAGTTAATGACGACTTCAGCTTTAGCCCACCTAGTGCAATAGTCAATCACTATGATTATGTATGCCTTTTCATTTAACATGGGGTTGCTAGACCTGATGAAGTTGATTATCCAAATATCAAAAGATTCTAGTGGTTGAATCCACTATTGGAGCCCTTTCATTTATGCAATCATCCTTCCATCTCGTTGTCACCTTTCATAGGAATAGAAGAAGTAATGAACATCTCTGAAGATCATTGGCCAATAATATCCTACCATGAGGATCTTAATTACTATCCAACTTCTAGAATAATGGCCTCCACAAGGACTTTCGTGCATGACCTGGAGGACTCAAACTTTATCTACGTTAGGTATGCACCATCATACCAAGCCATCTACTTAACTCTTGTAGAGGTTACCTTTGATTTTCATGAAGTGCTTGTCCTAATAAAGAAACTATTGTTTCTAATTGTTTCCCATTCTTGTGGCATCTCTTAAGTGAGTAGGTAAGAGAGGATGTGATCATACTAGTTTGATTCTTTGTTATTTTAAACATCAACAACACCAGCAAAGAAGAGTTCATCAAGGAATTGATCAGATAATGTGCCCTCATCCTCTTTGCTATTCCATATTAACCAAGACAATTGGTTAGCAACCACATTCTTGGTTTCCTTTCTATTAATCATAATTAGATCAAACTATTGAAGAACCACCAACCACCATATAACATGAGGACTCACCATTGGTTTGTTCATTGAGAACCAAATAGCACTATGGTTAATGTGCATAAAAAAATTAATATCCAAGCACATAGTGTCTAAATTTCTCTAAGTCATACATGACTACCATGAGCTCCTTTTTAGTGATGATGTAATTTAATTGTGCACCCACAATGCTCCTACTTTCATAGTGAATGTAGTATGGACATTTCTAATCATCCAACTATGTAAGCACGGTTCCCAAAGCATAATTTGATGTATTGGCCATGATGTGCAATGGCCTAGACCAGTCTAATTATTGGAATGTGTTCTCACATTTCCTAGTCCAAGTGAATGGTGCATCATCTTTTGTGAGCTTCACCAATGGTTTGATAATCTTCAAGAAGTTTTCAATGAAGTGCCTATAGTAACTAGTATGACCAAAGAATAACCTTACATCATTTACTGTTTCAAGTTTTATGGTTATTCCTTGGATGACCTATACTTTCTTTGGATCCAGCTCAATCCCTTTGTTTGATATCCTATGCCCCAAAACAATGCCCTCTTGGATCATTAGATAGCTCTTTTGCCAATTAAGCCTCAAAATTATCTTCACATACCTTTGAAGAACTTACTCAAGGTGATCCAAGGCTTGCTCAAAGGTAGCACCATAGGTAGATAAGTCATCCATGAAGACTTCTACCTCGCTACTAATCTTTTTTTAAAAGATTCTTAGGACCAAACATTGAAATGTGATAGGATCATTACACAGGCCAAAGGGCATCTTCTTGTATGAAAAAGTTTATCAAGGACTCGTGAATGTAGTCTTCTCTTGGTTCTCTGGTGTAATCTAGATTTAGTTATAGCCACTATAATCATCTAGAAAGTTGTAGTAACAATTCCTTATTATATTGTCCAACACCTAGTCCACAAATGAAAATGAAAAATGCTCCTTGTAGGTTTTCATATTCAACAACCATAAGTCTATATAGACTCTCCAGTTTTCTTCCTTCTTTAGAAAAATAACAACTGGGCTAATCCACTCACTATCCACAATTAGGTAGGTGAACCCTACTTTGAGAAGTTACTCAATCTCCTCCTTGATAATCTACTTAAGTTTTGGGTTCATTCATCTTTGTGGTTACCTTTTTGGCTTGATGAAGAAGTCTGTGTAGATTCAATGTTAGCCTATCTGAGGATCCATTCCTATTAACTCATGATATGACCAGGCAAAGGTTGTTGGCCATTTATTCATAATTTTCAACAATTTCTTTTTCTGTTTAGGATAAAGTGTGGCATTGATAATCAGCAATTGCATAAAAATTTCTCTAAGTGTTTTGCTACGCTCTTACTCTACTTACTATGGTCTAAAGTGTAGCCAACATAGCACACACTTCCATAGCTAGTTTGGTTAAGTGCCAGGCTAGAAGTTGTCAAGATAGCTTGGGATGTCAAAAAATAGTTCAAAAAATTTTCTATCTCCTAGGTTGCTATGCTCTAGCATGTAGCCAGTGTAGTACAATTTTTAGTGGCTAATTTTTCCTAAGTGTCAAGCTAGAAGATGTCAAGCTAGCTCAGCATGGAAGAGGCATTTGGTAGATTTTCTAACTCCTGAGGCTACCTCTCCTGCTATGCCCTAGAGCATAGCCAGCAGAGCATGAAAAAAAACTATAGATTCTATCAAATTTTTCTAAGTATCCCTACTACACTTTGCTACTCTCCATAGTGTAGCTAGCGTAACCAGTGTTGGACATCAAATTCTTGCAAAATTTAACTAAGTGTTGTGCTACGCTCCAAAGCATAGCTAGTGTAACATTGAAGAAAAGCCTCTAATAGCCTCCAAAGCTCAACATCAAACTTTTTCTTGACTCTAACATCCCTTTGGAAAGTAATATCAATAATTTGTATCTCTTTTGCATTCCCATTAGTCCCCCAAATTGTACCTACACTTGACCCTACTCGAATGAGGGGAAGACGTAGTCTTGGAGCGTAGCCTCCAAGTTGCACTATTTTTTGCACTATTTGTAGGTACATTGTGGTCATTCAAACTCCACCACATGCAATTTTGGTAGTGTATTCATAGTTTGGCCATCTTTGGGGATCTATTGCAGTACACTAGAGTGTATCACTTGCTACTCCCATGGGAGCGTAGCTGGGTCTAGCATAGCCCCATCTACCCTCATGCCACGTGGTGCTTGATCTGCATTTCATGCTAACCATAGCCCTATAAATACCCCTACACCTAGCATTTTAGGAGTTGGAAAATCAAAAGGGCATTAGGCATTTTAACATTCAAACCATCCTTTGGCACTCTTGCACTTGAGCACTCAAGCACACTTAGTACTTTGGCACACTTCAAGACCTTATTGAACAACTAGTGCACATTATTCAACATGCAATTCACTACTGTACCCATGGAACATAGCAACAGCCAACCCAACAGGTTCAATTCCCATGGTAGTTGTTAGTTCCATAGCCCAGATGCCCTAGATATTGTGACTTTACTACTATGCTGCCATTGTACCTTCCTGTACACCACGGACCACTCTCACTTGTTTTTCTACAATTTCTATGCTCCCGCATTTGGGGTGGTGCACTTTCATTCTCAAGTTCCATTGCATTTTCAAGTACCCTTTCATTGGCATTTAGCATAATACTTATGTTTTCTTACTATTTCGTACGTACTTTCATGTTTACACTATCGTTTTTGGGTAGGGACACCCTGCTACACTTTTCCTTGGCTAGCCTCGATGCCCACTAGTAACATTTCCACACATATTTATCATAACACCTCATAAGTCCCTATTTGATCGAAAAGACCATTTAGGGTAACTTGCTTTCATTTCCAACATAGACCTCGCACGGACTTGAGGTTAGACTATACGCCTACTAACCTCTCGATGTTCTAGCCACTGATGTTTTCAATCGTCATAGTTTTTAGTGCTAGAAGGAGGGCCTCCCATTCCTTCTATGTTCAAGGATAGTCTTGCATGCTTTTTGCACCTTTGTTACTAGTTTTGTGCTGGCATAAACATAACACCCCTATGGACCTACCACAGTAGTAGTTGGATCATAGGCCAACGCAAGAGTTGTCTATGATTTGGTTGGTATAGATTGGTCCTAGTTGTTGGTTCCCCTAGAACCTCACAGGATGAAAGTCCAAGTGTATTTATTGCATTGAAAACTCTAGATGCTCTTAAGAACGTAACAAGTTCTCAAAGTGTAGCAGCCTGCAGCGTAGCAAGTGTAACACCGGAGTTAGTCATTTTTTGGCTTATTTTCATAGTTTTTCATACCTAACTATTTTTCCAATGTTCCCTGCACTTGATCATTTTCTATTTAGCACTATCATTTCTTGCATTTTTACATAGTAACATGAATCCCACACAACCTTCAACCTCTGCTCTAAGCATGGAGGCAACTTGCCCTTTCAAGCAGGTAGTAGAAATTGATCCCCCACTCAATCCTGTACAACCACAATAGCAGTCACTCAAACTACACAATCGACCACCTAAGCACATGGTGCTTGATGATGAAAAATACAATTTTCTCTGTGCAAAAATTCAAGCAAGTCTATCCCTAGACTAATAAGAGCTATATGCTAAGCAAATCTTTGAGATCATACATCGAAATGGGAAGGAATATCTTCCTACACCCAACGCTTTCATTCCACTTACCGATAACTTTCGATGGTTATTGGACCAACTTGTTAAAGTGAGTGGACCTAATGAGCATGATGTAACAATGGACTATGATGAGCCCTTGCAAGATGGGAAAGATGAATTTGAGGCTCATTCAGAGAGTGGAAATCATTTTTATGCCTCTACCTAGTAGCCTGTTTCTAGTTTTGTCCCGCACCAGTCATAATCGTCTACCTTCTTTAAGGCAGCAACATCGTTTTTGTTTCCCAATTCCACACCTGTGGTAGTGAGCCACCAAGTACTACATGCACATCAAGGTGCAGGACCATCTACGATCCTTCCCTTCATCATCTTGATCCAATTTGCACAGTCTTCCATGCCAACATCCGTGATGCCAACACAACCATATGTGCACACATTACCTTCTCTCACCCATACATGAGCCAACTGTCCTTCATCCCACTCATCTCATTGGTACCTCCCATAATAGCCCAAGCCACAACCATGTGGTGGGTCCCAACCTCTATGCCTATGGCACAACGATCGCACATGTAACAGCAAACGCAACAAGCATTCCACATGGTCGCATAGCCCACAACAGTGTTGTGGGTCATTCAAATGTCAGAATGGGTAGTGTAATCGATGCAACCAGTCACATCTTCCCTGAGTTTGGACCAAGCATTCCAACTCATGCAAACATTAACTAAAGAAGCTAGGTGTCTTAAAGCTGCTAACTCTAAAATAGTCCATGTGATTTACTTCTATCAAGATGACCCCATCAGTCTTGTAGTTCCAACATTAACCCTACTTCTTGGGGTTCAGCTTCCCTATTTTACCAAATATAATGGTGAGGGGGACCCCAATGCCTATATCATAACTTTTCTCTATGAATTCTAACTCTTACAAGCATGGCCACATGTGATCGTTCACATCTTCACCATGTCCTTAACCAGCAAGATGCTTAACTAGTATTGTGCACTTCCTAGGGCTTGCATATCTACCTTGGAAGAATTGCTCAACCAATGGTGTGACTTGCTTCAAGTACAACTTGAAGCTTTAAGCCACCCTAGATCAACTAATGGACATTAAGCAGGACCCCCTAGAGCTCGTGCAAAAGTTCATTCAATGGTGGAGCATTGCACTCAAAAAAATCCACGATCCAATAGCATAGACCCACCTTCTAGCCATCTTTAAGGATGTAGTAAATGACTTTATTAAGTTAAAACTATACTATATAGCCTTGCACTCCCTAAGAAAATCCTTTACTCAAACAAAGATCATCCAAGATGCAACAGAGGCCAGTAAGGACTTGGACTATGTGGCCTATAAGAATGCAAACATAAAGAATGACAAGGAAAAGGGTAAGGTAATAGCAACCATTGCAGCGGTGGCCAATAAGGCTAAGCCCAACAATGCTAAACCAATAGCGAAGGCACCTAAGGCCTCGACCAACAACAACAAAGAATTTGGCTTTGACACTATTAGAACCAACCAGTTTGCACCACCGATGATCATAGGGCAAGATACCCCAATGCCAAACTTTGAGTGCAAGGATCACTCAAAGTATACCCCATTACCCATTAAGCTATTTGAGCTCTTGGACTAGCTACTTTGTGCTAGGCACATCCAACACAAGAAAATGTTTGAGGATGCTCATAAGTGCCATGGGCGATATTGCAAGGTCCTCAGAAACCACTCAATAGCTATGCTGAACAAGCCCCTAGTCCCTAAAAACATTAGGTTGAATCGATTTTGCAACTATTACCAATTGCATGGCCATGATACAAACTACTACTTGGCCTTAAAAGATGATATTCAGTGCATGATCAATTAGGGAAAATTGGTCTTGGATAATAGCAATCCTGTGTGCCTAGAAAACCAACCAATGAAGGTCTACAAGGACTTCCTTAATACTAGCAGTGTAGGCTACATCATTAATGTCATTAGCATTGATGACACAAAACTAGTGTATGAACCATTTGTGGTTCATGTGCCCTTTGGTAATGCTAAGGCCTCAGCGTCAACCATTCCACAATCCCCTTTCATCATCAAAGCAACACCTCGAGTGCCACAACACCCTTTGTAGTTAGGACCCTGCAACACATTGCGGTGATAGTAACTAAGACACCCTTTTTCATCAAGGTGCCACAATGTGCAAACCCCCCACCTACTCGGGGTCCGATGGTGGGAACCATGTCACCCCTTGCCTGCCCAAAGTTGCATCCCACACATAATGATAGACAGTCTAAGCTACAACCTAGGAGGCTCGATGAGTGCCTTTCCAAAAAATGATTAGGGAACATCTGGAGTTAGGTTCTCGTAAGCTTGTCTCCTTTTCTACCATCCCCATGGTCTCATTGTCTTAGGATGCTAATGCAAGTGCAACCAACAACCGAGTACAAAAGCTTAAAATCCTATCATACAAGCAAAGTTTAAATCTCCTCCCTAGGTGATGAGTGATGAGGTACCCCTATGCCCAACCATACGAATCATAAGCATTCATGAGCAATCTACTTAAATTCCGTAGACTATAATTACTAAGTACGCTAGAGCTAAATAGTGTGTGTGTGTTGTCTATTTGTTGTCTTCCTAGTTCCACTTGTGGAATACAATTGTATGGTTAAGTGTGACTGAGGCATAAGATTTTTATTATTTTGTGTTTTATCAATTTATTCACCTAGAACAAGAATGAAAGTGAGAGTGATTAAGTGCTAAGAAACTATGATCTATTCTAACCTAACACAGGTAACCNAGAGTGATTAAGTGCTAAGAAACTATGATCTATTCTAACCTAACACAAGTAACTGTTCCCACTTCTCGAACACATCTTGAACTTTGTGCAAACATTGCTGGGCTATCAAACGCTAGCAATTTCTGAGCTACCAAGTGTCACACGTATGTTCAAAGGGGTCATGCTTGTGTATTTTAATGAAGTTCTTGATTAATCAAAATTAATTACTGCATGAACAACATTAATGTAAATTTCATGAAATCACAATATATAAATGCATAAGAAAGAAAGTCTCAAGTGCTACAAGGATGAATTAAAGAGTTCATCTTTATTGCCAACACAATGGTGTGTTCGAGTACATCAATGCTTGAATAAAGATCCATTCACACTTAGATCTCCTGTTACAGGCACTTGGAAAATATTCTAACTCTCAAATGGACAAACTACAAGAGTTTTGCTACTTGATTACCAAAAAACTTCCCCAATTGTGTGCCTGGGTGCTATATTTATAGACCCGAGAGCTACCCTATGATATCAAATGTATCATATTGCATTTTGGGCTACGATATCGCGTACCCGATATCATGTACCTGATATCACAGCTACTCCGATATCGGAGTGTATGAAAACATGACTTATCATACCCCCACGACTAAATGAAAACTTATCCTTGAGTACAAAACAAGAGTGATGGGATGCAATATCGCATCGGCCATGATATCACGTACGCGATGTTGCATCGTACGCGATGTTGCAGCATGTCACCAAATTTATAAATAAGAGGCAGCCCTTCCTTGTTTCTCCATCTAGATCTAGATTGTAGCCAAACTCTTGCCATTTTTCCATTCCAAAGTTAGAATAATTTCCATGTGCCTACCGTAGGAGTCCCAAAGTGAACAGATCTTTATTCGAGCAAATATTGTACCTGAGCACAAGTTTGTGTACAGAAATAAAGAAGAACTTTTGGATAAACCTTGCAGTGCATGGACTAAGCTAAATATGACTTTAATTAATGTTAAATGGTGAAATTCTTTATTAGTTAATTAATCTTTCTCAACCCTCAACACTCCTAGTTAAGTGCATTCAGTGCGACCGCTTCGAGCACGTGCATTATGCTTGGTAATCCCAACAACGAATAGCGTTTGGTAATCCCAAAAGGTTGCATTGGTTTAGGGTGTGAATGGCAAGTGGGATGTATATCAATGCTAGGAATTAGAACTTAGTTAGTTAAAGTTAGTTATTTACTCTCTTCACCCTTTCTCTCATTAGCATAGGAGATAAAACATAAAAGATATAAAAATCACATACCTCAGACTTGCTTAATCATACAACCGTGACAAATACAAGTAAGTCTGGAAAGACAACGAATGATTAACCTTAAGTGTTCCATAAGGCATGTAGGCACTTAGTCTGCAAAGTTCGACCGGATCATGCGTGTAACACTCATATTCGTATGGTTGAGTGTAGGGGTACCTCGCCACTCATCATTGGCGCCGTTGCCGGGGACTAAGTTGTTTGTGCGCTAAGTAGAACATAGGAAATCATCCACATCATTGGGAAGCTTAAATGAACCCTTAGGGTTAATCAGATGAAAATTTAAACAATGATCAATAGCACACCAACAAGATAACAATGTCTTCTTCTTCTCATAAAAGCACTTCACCACCTAGGGATGACATAAGAGACAGTCAGTGGTCTAACACATGTAACCAAGAACTACCAGTTCCTCAATAGTATCAGGTGATATATACTCATCACGATGAGTATATACCAAATTTTACTTTTATCCTCCACCAAGATGAACTGCATTGGCGAGACTTGCAAGGTAACATAGTGTTACCCCTAGATCGGGCAGTCCCCAACATGCTCCTTCGTGCTCCTGCACAGATAGGCATGATGTAGCTATATGCTGAATACATTGTAGAAGATTATGACACAAGGGATTACTATCCCACAATCGTGCAACATTTAAGGGACTCGAGGCAAGAGAGCTACCATACATCATTGAAGGACAAGGAGCCCCATAATGGTTCACCCATCATAAGAGAAATCAAGGGTGGTGAACCTATTTCAATAGGTTTTCCACAAAATGATGTTCCCCCTCCTCATGATGGTGAGGAGGTAGGGTATCAGATTCTACACTCTATGATTCACAATTCTAGTTCTGATTCTCATGAACACCAAGTGTTCAATGAGAGAACACAAACACATGACAAGGACAAGAAGTCTGATTGTCATCACGATCGGGGTTGTAGCCACCAAAGAGAAGGTAAGAAACATCGTCATGGCGATGGTTCTCCTTCTTCTTCACCTTCATCGCATCATTCACCCTCTCCTTCCACATCTGAATGCAGTCATAAAGAGCACAACCATGAGGATAAGGGTAAGGATAACCAAAATGAGAGACCTTGACGAGAGTGTCGAGAGTGAGGACGAGGGCATTCTAGAGAGTCAAGGCATGAAAGAAGGGAAAGTAGGGAACCACATAGGCATCATAGACATCATGAGAGAGATGATCATGAAGAACCCCTACTAGCAACCTAGAGTATGTTAGACATTACAAAGGTTGTGAGAATACCTACAAGGCACCAGAAAGATAGCCGGATCAAGAGACTAGACATGAACAATATCCCACGGTTTGAGGGGGGATACAATGTTGATTTGCAGAATCACTTATAAGCATTCCACGATGCCTGCGCCTTGCAAAATATTGAAAACAAGTGGCAGAAGTTAAAGTTATTTACTAGGAAACTCATAAAAGAAGCAGAAAGTTGGTACCAGTCCTTAGAACTAGAATCCATTAGACGGTGGAGTACTATGCTAGAATTGTTTAACGATAAATACCAAACGTACTCCATAGTATCCAACTTGCGTAAGCATATCCAAGGATGGAAGCAAGGTAATCATGAACCCTTGGATGTTTCCATGAGCCAATATTATGCATTGCTACATCATTACCTGGGCCATGGTTACGCACAATGGGATCAACTACGCCACCTCGTAGATGGGCTAAGACACGAAACTAGGAGAACCTTTGGGACATATGCCCAAGGGAGATTATCAGAACTTAGGTTCCATGAGGTTCATAGATTTTTAGAGAAAGTAGCTAAAGAAGAAGGGAAGCTACGGAAAAGAGAAAGCATAGAAGAATATAACCGTGATCCTTCCCTCTGAAAGAAGGGAGTAAGATTCTGTGAGGAAGAGGATGAGTCACCACTCGAAGAGTTGGTGAATAGAAAAACCTTGTGGCTTCAGAAGTTAACAACCAAAGTGTCAGCTAAGGTACATCAAATGTGGAACTCCTTAGATAGTAGATTCAAAACCATTTTAAAAATCGTAGAGGAGTCTAAGGAGTGAAGTAGTGACCATGATAAGAAAAATAGGAGAGATTCAGACCATGCACATAGCAAGGGTAAGGGAAAAATGACTATCGCTGATGAGGTTGTGGGTTTGGATATGGAAAATGACAGTGGATGTGAGATCTACAAATATGACCATCCTAAAGGATGTTGCCCAATAATATCACATCTGCAAGATTCCGGGGTGTATACACTCAACCCAAGACTTAA
>MNCI01000461.1:152606-383664 GCA_015680685.1 Gnetum montanum | reverse complement strand
TGAAAATTACGGGTCGGCCTCAGGCAAAGATTCGTAATTTGAGCGAGAACGCGCCTCAAATCTGTTCAAAGGACAAGTTTACGCTCCATCACGCACGGTAGCGTAATGAGCGTAATAGGCTCCAAGACAGTTAAATGCGAATATGTTCAAGGACAAGTTTACGCTTTATCACGCACGGCAGCGTAATGAGCGTAATAGGCTCCAAGACAGTTAAAGGCGAATTTGTTCAAGGACAAGTTTACGCTCTATCACGCACGGCAGCGTAATGAGCGTAATAAGCTCCAGGACAGTTAAAAGCAAAATCCAGAGAAACACGACGGGTTGGCACTTGTTCTCGCAACGCTTAAACAACTGATCTTTACGCGCGTTACGCGGCGATGCGTGTTCGTGCGTAGGTCAGAATGCAAGCACGCGCTCATTACGCTTCGTCACGCACAGCTGCGTGATGAGCGTAAGTGACACTTTAATTACACTCCACCGCGCGTAGCTGCGTGGAGAGTGTATGTTACATTTACGCTACGTCACGCACAGTTGCATGATGCGCGTAAGCGCGTTGTTGTTACACCTAGGTTGCGTTCATACACGCAACACAACGCGAATGAGCGCAAACGCAGCCGAGACACGCCTATCATAGGCCTGCTCTTTACACGCACAGCACGCAAACGAGCGTGTTGTGCGTAGTCGCAGATCGACTTAAAAGAATCGCGTCGACAGGATTCGCGACATTCGGGCCCACATCATCAGGGTTGCGCGTGTCGTGGCCTATAAATACCCCGGCTGACAAATATACAGAAAAAAAGGAGGGGGAAGTTAGCAGTGGACAAGTTAACAAACCAGAGCACCAGAGCACATATCACTTTTCGTTGGCAGCAGATCAAGGGGACAAGAGCATTTTCTGAGCAAGGGCACACTTATCACCTTGAGCAGAGAAACAAGAGCATCCTTTGGTAATCGCTTCAAACACCACCCTTTAGCAGAAATAGAACACAGCATGCCTGAGCCCTAACAGCAGATCTACCCGAAGCAAAGAAGTAGAACGGGAATTGCAGAGTCGTCTCGCCCAGTTAGCAAGTTCTATCGTTCAAAAGATTGATAGACTTTAGAGCTTGACCATTCCTGCACCTAAGCTTTGGGCCTACAAGGTAGATCAGACTTCTGTCCACACAGTTTTCTTGTTGTTTTGTGCTCATTATGTATCCAGTTGTTGGGGGGTTTCTCCCATTGTAACGTAATATACACAAGCATACATCCGATCCAGCATTGAAACATAGATCTTTGATCTTTGCGACGTACATGTTTCTTTTTTTTTCTTTTTTTCTCCCGATTAGCATCTTTTCGGCGTTTTGGCGTTATCTTCGTAGCGATCCATCTACGTCGTTGTCCTCCCGTATTACGATCTCTCGCACCAAATCACGACACGCAAAAATCCATAATCATCATCGCTTTTACTGACCCGTAAGTCCCTGTCTGATCGACAAGACCGTTCAGGGCACCGCGGATTCATTTTTCCAGCTTAGCCCTCGCGCGGATCCGTGGTTAAAGCTGTGTACACGGAATTTTGGTCGGTATTTCCAGCTGCCGACGTTTTCCGTCGTTACAACTATGTCCAATAATGGTAGGTGTTGTATGTAGACATGGTTGTGCTAGGAGGGTAGATGTTGGGCCTAGTAACCTAGTAACAACATCTAATCCCATTATTAATAAAATGAAGAATCCAACAGTAGATTCCCAAATTGAACCTATCACTCTAGTTCCTACTCCTATATAGAGGAGAAGATTAGCCAAGCAGATATCAACTACTATCTATTTTAGTTCCTTCATTAGCATATGGAGAAGAACTCTAGTTTGCTATCAACGTAGGATTCTTCTAAGAGTGGTGGAAGTAGCATATAACTGATGGAAATATAGCTTAAAAAATAGTTATGTAAGCTAGGATCCCCTACCTTTTAGAGTGAGGAGAATCCCACCAATTTGATTGACTGGCTTGAAGAATTCCTTAAGATCTTCAAGTTGATGAGATAAACCCCTATGCAATAAACACATTTGGAACCTCACCAGTTTCATGGGGTTGCTAAACATTGGTGGACTACTCAGGAAAAGGCTTATCACTAGGAAGAATGTGATGTTCATTGAAGTAATTTCTTTAATGCTTTCAATGCTCATTACATTCCTTTGGAGTTTGTAGAGATGACACCTAATGAGTTCTACTATCTCTACTAGGGAAATTGGACTATGATAAAGTATGTGTGATGTTCAAAAACATCGGTGGCTAGAACATTAAGAGATCAATGGGAATACAACCTAACCTCGAATCCATGTGAGGGCCATGCTAGGAAATGGAAACAAGGTGCCCTAAATGGTTTGGTCGATCAGATAGTGACTTACATGGTGTTAAAATGACTATTTGTAAGAGTGGCTTGTGGAGCGTTATGTGAGCACATCGGGATAGCAAACAAGAGCGTAGCAGAGAGTCTTGACCCGAAAATAGTGACGCGAGTGCACAAATGTGTATTGAATAGTGAAGAAATGCAGGCATTATGCTTGATATTAGAGAAAAATTCTTTAAAAAGAAATAAAATAGAGCTTGAGAACAAAGAAATGCATTGCCCCAAAACTGGAGAGTGTAACTTTTGGTAAACAGGAGGTGAGAATGGTACGTGACATCAAGTAGGCATAGTGGTAGTGTAGTAGTGCAGTTAATCTGTAGTACATTTGGGACATGGAGCTAGTAGTTGCAAGGGAGGAAAAACTTGCTGGTTGGCTGTTACCACATTTTGCAAGTGTAATGGTAGAAAATGTTTCGGTAATCGCCAAGATGTGAAGCTTGGATGTTCAGATGTGGGAGTGTCGAGGAGGCTCAGAATGTTCAATGCTCTTTTGATTTGCCAACCCCTAAAGTGCTAGTCTTCAAGGTATTTATAGGGCTAGGTTTAGAATGAAATGTGGATCAGGCACCACATGGCATGAGTGCCACATGGCATGAGTGCCACATGGCATGAGGGTAGATGGGGTTATGCTAACATGTTATGCTCTCATGAGAGTAGCAAAGTGTTATGCTCTAGAGGACAACAATGGATACCTAGAGATTGCTGCTATGACCACACTACCTAGATTGCATGTGATAGAGGCTGAGAGACCACAATGTACCTAAAAACAATGTCAAAACAATGTAACTTGGAGACTATGCTTTGGGATTACATCTTCCCCCTCTTTGGAGTAGGGTCAAGCGTAGGAACAATTTTGGGAATCAATGGGGGATGCAAAAGAAATGCAAACTACAGATCTTGGCTATCAGAGGGATGTTAGAGTTGGGATGAAGGCCAATGCTGAGTTTTGAAGGCTTTTTTCTAATGTTAAGCTAGCTACACTCTAGAGCATAACATAACACTTAGGGAAAATTTGCAAAATTTTGATTTTCCACACTAGTTATGCTAGCTATGCTAGAGAGTGAAGAGCATAGTAGGGACACTTAGCCAAATTTTGATGAAATTTGCAATTTTACTTCATGGCATGTTGGCTACGCTCTGGGGTGTAGTAGGATAGGTAGCCTCGAAAGCTAGGGAATGTGGAATATGTCTTCCATGTCAAGCTAGCTTGACAGATCCTTGTCCAACACTTAGGCAAAACTGGGCATTGTAACTTGGGTTATGCTTGCTACACTATGGAGCATAGCAGAGCATAGCAACCCAAAAGATAGAAAATTTGCCAAACTATTTTGTCCATCCTAAGCACTGTTGACAAACTCTACCTTGGTATTTGGGCGAACTAGCAACTAAGACATGTGTCAAGCTGGGTACATTGGGGAGTGTAGCAAGCATGACAACCTAAGAGATAGAAAATTTGCCAAACTATTTCATCCATCCCAAGCAACCCTTGATCACTTCTGGCTTAACACTTGGGAAAATTGGCCATGGAAGTGTGTGCTATGCTAGCTACGCTGAGGAGTGTAGTAGGTAGATTGAGAGTGTAGCAGGACACAAAAAAATTTTCATGAAACTACTATTGACACTTAGAAAAATATTGCAAAATAGGGCTCAATGTGTGCTATGTTGGCTACACTAGGTAGCTTAGTAGGCACACTTAGAAAAATTTGCTAAATTTTGGCACTTAGAAAAATTTGTCATTGAACTGCAGAAGCCAAAAATTGGTGGTGTTTCATTGGCCCCTCTTTATTGACATTTGGAAGATTGACCTGAGTGAAATCGACAAAGAATATGAAATACCATGGTGAACATGACACCAACACCGCTCGTCAGTGCCTAATTAGAAAATTCTTCATTGTGATTGAGAGTGGCAAGGGAATAAATTATGGTAGGGAATAGGTTAGGGAGATGGGTTAAGGGACGAGAAGTAGGGAAGATGTTCATGATGCATGTGGCTATAGGATGCAGCATCATGATGGCTTGTTGCCAAAGCATGATCCCTCGTTAGAGTGCTTGTGAGGGAGTCAGCATGTGGGGGTGGCCCACCCTTAGGATTTTGACCTCTCGTTGTAGTGCTTGTGAGATGGTCGATCTAGGGCTGGACTAGTTGCGAAGCAGCAACTTTGCTATGTACTTGGGCATTTTGTTTATCCCATTTTTCTTTTGCTTTTGGTTTTATATTTTTTTCTTTCTTTTTTTACTTTTGCCCTTTCTTTTTTTATGCTTTCTCTTTTCTTTTTGCTTTTGCTTTCTTTTGCCTTGCCAAGCAGACTACGTGCCACTCAACCAAATTTTATTAGAGGAAACCACATCACATTTGTAGGATAAGTGTTTCCTCCCTGGGATGAGTTGTGTTATATCTGTTTAGGGCTTCGACCAACCCACAAAGGCTCCCCTTGGGATGAGTTGCATTACGTCCATCATGGCTTCTAGGATTGACTATAGGAAAGGTTCCATGTACATCAAGGAAGCTTGTAGGGAGTGTGGAAGAATGTAATATTAAGAGGTAGAGGTTAATTGGCTAGAAGGGTGATAAGGATGTGTAGTCTTAAGTAGCTTAGTGAGTCAAAGTGAGCACATTGAAGTAGTGCAGCAACCTACCATTGCAATGAAGCACATCCCTTGAATGATGTCATTGAGGCTTCATCCTACAAATGCAACATAGAGAAAATAAGAAAAATGACCACATGAGAAGAAGAAAAAGTGTTTTTTGCAAGGGCATTACAAGGGCCACAAATGTTGTGTTAGTTATAGGTGCATGCAATTTTCAAAGTAGAAAGACCAGTGCAAGTGTCGACAACGGTAGGCTCCAAAAGCTCTGGAAGTCACACCAGAAGTGAGCACCCAAGTAGCTAGAGGTGGTGGTGATGTAGGTGCTTGGGTGTTCTCACCAAAGGTAGGAGGCAGGAAACCCAGTAGCATGGTGGAGGATCACGCTGCTAGACACTCTTTTAGGCTTAAGCAATGGTGAGGGCAGGAGAATGGTAGTGCTATGGTTGGTCCATAGTACCTTTGGTTCTCCAATGAGTGATGTTGATAGTGAGAGCTCTGACCAGGATGATTGGAGATGGTGGTAGTAGCTCTGGAAGGTTAACAAGATGCCAAAAGGCATCTTCGGAAGATTAGCAGATGCCAAGGATCATGATGCTACAAATGTCCTAGAGGGTTTTTCCTTGATGATGTGAACTTCATTCTGGAACTACAACACCCCACCCCATCCTGCTTGAGAGGTGTGGGTAGGTGATGGAGGATTGGAAGTATTCTTACTTGCTTGTTCATAGAACTATGTGTGTTGAATCATGGATGTTGAACTGTGAACCCAGTTTTAGGTCTTGGTATACTGTATACTATACTAGTTTAAGGTCCTAGTAGACCATGAACCTAGTTTAAGGTCTAGGTAGACCATGATGTTCTATTTTAAGATCCCAGTAGACTGTTGTGCTAGTTTAACATCAGAGTGGATGATGGATGGTTAGTTTAAGGTCATAGCAGACCATGCTATGGCTGCTAGTTTAATGTCATAGCTCAAGAACATTTTGTGCTAGTTTAGCATTGTAGAAGACATTTTATGCTAGTTTAATGTCACAGTAGATGTTTGCTTACCTTGCTTTATTGTTGGTGTAGCACTACATACTAGGTGTAGTATGACTTCAGGTACAAGTGGTTAATTGGATTGGCAAACTCATTACCATCTAGATCAGCAAGCTTAAATGCTCTATTATCATATGCCTTTATGATCAAGAAAGACCCTTCCCAGTTAGCTGAGAATTTTTTTGCAGGCTCACGAACGACCTTGAGGACTAGGTCCCCTTTCTTGATTAGGAGTTGGTGTTGATTGTGACTGTGTTTTTGCCATTACTTTTCTTGGTACCACTCAATGCAATCAAGTGTTTGCATGCACTCCTCCTCTATAGAGTTGAGGTCAATGGTTCTCAACTTGTTATTTTGAACCTCATCAATGAAGCTAAAGAGGATCATGCAGAGTGATGGGACCTGCAGTTCAAGAGGCAACATTACTTTAGATCCATACACAAGACTATATGGTATTGTACTTGTTGCTGTTCTACATGTCATAGGGTAGGCCCATAGCACGTAGACTAGTTGTTCATGCCATCGTCACTTGCTATTGCTAAACATTCTCTTTAGAAGGTTGATGATAACTTTGTTCATAGCCTCCACTTGGCCATTTGCCTATGGGTAGTACGGTGATGAAAAGGAATGTTTAATGTCAAGGTTATCACAAAATGCTTTAGTTTTTGCACTACTAAATTATGGTCCATTTTCTATTACTATAGTCATGGGTAGACCAAATCAGGTCACTATGTTATCTAGGATGAATTTGCAAACCTACCATGATGTTGTCTTCCTAAGGGGAATGGCTTTAATCCACTTTGTAAAATATTCAATTGTAGTGATGATGAAGCTGTCCTATAGAAGACTTAAGCATTATAGGCCCTATAATATCCAACCCCCAACATTGGAATGGCCATGTGATCTATGTAGTATGTAGTTTAGTGGGTGGCACATGCATTAGGTTAGCATGTGGTTGACACATGTCACATGTCCTGATCTTGGAAACACAATCACGCTCCATGTAAGGCCAATGATAACCTAAACATCTAATTTTTGCTACCATTTCCCTAGGGCTATGTGGCATCTGCATAGTCCCTCATGGACTTGGTTGACAATCATTTTCACTTCATTACCACTAACGCAAATTAATAGTACTCCATCATAGGATCTATGACACAAGGTGCTATCATCTACAAGGACATGCTACCATGATCACTTTTGTATTGCGTCTTTTTTGGTAGAGGTTAGATTTTTTGGAGGCTATAGCTATTGGAGGTATGTCTTAATATCATCATTCCACTCTTGGGCATGAGTTGTGCTTGTTGCTTCTATGGATGTAATGCTTGATGTTTGAGTTATAAGTTCAGTGCAATCCACTATTGAAGTGGACAATGTAGAAAACATGTTGGGTGCTATGCTTAAGGATAAAGTGGCTAATGCATCAGCAATGGCATTTTCATTTCGAGGAATATATTGGACATTGACAATTGCAAATTGTTTGACCAAGTGTTTTGCCAAATCACGGTAAGGTTGTGGATGTTGTGCCTTGCAAGCGTAAACCTCTATAACTTGGTTGATGACTAGTTGCAAATCATCTTGGATTGTTATGTTTTGGATTCCTAACTCTTGAGCTACTAAGACACCTCTAAGGAGACCTTCATACTCCACCACATTGTTTGTATAAGGAAATGCGAAGTGATATGTGAAGGGTTGGATCTCCTTAGAGGGAAATGTGATAACGGTAGTGGCACTACCACCTTGTGTGGTTGAAGCACCATAAAAATGCAAAAGTACCTCAAATTTTACAGGTACTTGACTTATGCTATTGACATGCTCATGAGGAAATTCTAGATGTATTGTTGCTTGATCATTTATGGGTGAAGTTGTGAGTTGTGTGGCTATGGCTTGACTTTTTTTGGATGCTTGTGCTATGTAGTGCAAGTAAAACTGTATAGTTATTGCCTTCCATCATGCAATTCAACTACTTTCATACATATTCATAGTAATTGCCCAGAGTACGTTACTTTTTCAGATAACATTAACTTGATTGCAGAAAAGATAGTGTCTCCATTTTTTGAGTGTAAAGACTAAGGTGAGACAGTTCTTTTCTACTTTGTTGTATTTTTCCTCATGAGCCACTAGTGCATGGCTTACGTAGTAAACAGGGACCTCCGAGCCATCATATAGCTTTTGGCAAAGTAGAGAAGTAATGGATGTGTTTGAGGTTGCAAGGTAAATATAGAATGAATTATCTCCTTAGAAAGGGTACACCATCAGAAGTTGAGCTAGCTCATTTTTGAGGTTGTCAAATGCCTCTTGGCATTGAGTTGTCCACTCAAAGTGGATCCCATTTTTGAGAAAATGTTGCATTGGTTGTAACTTACCAGTCAACCTTGTGATAAACCTACGTATGAATTGCAATTTTCCTTGTAACCTGCATAGCTCCTAAAGGTTTGCTGGTGGTGCTAATTTTGTAATAGCCTTAACCTTATCAGGGTCTACACATATACCTGCTTCTGATACCACAAAGCCTAACATGTGACCCATTTTGACTTCAAAGACATACTTTTTTGGATTTTTCCTAAGGTCATGTCTAAGCCAATGTTTGAGGATGTGATTCAAGTCATCTACATGGTCATGAGCCAACTTGGACTTAACTACTATATCATCAATGTAGTTATTAAGCAAGTCTAGCAGATGGTCACTAAAGATATACATCATTGCATGTTGGCAGGTTGCTCCTACGTTCTTTAGTGCTTTGGGTTGATTCATATTTGGTTGTCTCCTAAGAACCCATCCATAAAGGACAACAAGGCATGACCAGCCGTAATATCGATGAGTTGGTCAATAGTAGGCAATGGGAAATCATCTTTGATAGTTGCCTTGTTTAGGTCCTGGAAGTCTATGTAAATGCGAATACTTCTATTTTTCTTAGGGAAAACCATGATGTTTGAAACCTAGTCAATGTAATCGACTACTGAGATGAAACCAGCTTTGTAAAGCTTAGTGAGTTCATCACAAATGGCCAACACTACCTTAGGCTTGACTTTGTGAGCTTTTTGTTTGACTGGTTTTATGCAAGGATCAAGGATAATGTTATGTTGTATTATTCAAGGGTCTAAGCTTGGCATGTCCTTGTAGGATCATGTAAAAGCCTTGGCATTATCGTTAAGGACTTTAGAGATGCTTTGTTTGATTTGAGGCTTTAATAAGAAACTAAGTTTTAATGTTTTTGCCTCACCTTTACATGTTACTATAGGACTTTTATGAGAGGATCCTTGGTTATGTCACCTACTTCTAAGTCTAGAGCTCTAACTAGATGGTCTGGCTAGTTTAGAGATGTCTCTATGGATGCTACATTTGTGTCATAAGTGAATGGCTTGAAGTCTAGGAGCTTAGTGTTTATGCATCTCATGGAACCATTGTAAGGTCTAGTTAAGACTAAGGGCAAATGAAGACTCTCGTATGCATTCATTTTGCAACCCTACCAAGAAATCCTACAAAACAATTAGAAAAATGTTAAGTGGAACCTATCTTAATGAGGTAAAATGCATAAAATAAGGAACACAATGTTATGAAAATTTGCCTAATTGTGTAGTGTATGAAGTAATTTTGGGACCTCAATTGGCCATAAAATTGCCAATTTAAGGTTGTAGTGGACCATAGTTTATGTGAGAGACACGGGTTTAAGCAAGGCTTGGAATCTTTCAAATGTGTGGCTAAGCTAGATGTTTATTGCACAATTAGAAAAAATGTAAAAAATTTTCTAAGTATAGGGGCCTTGAAAAAGTTGAAATTTTTTTTAACTATGGGTATTCTGCGCTTGTCCTGTGTTACACACAGGACACAAGACAGTTCCGTGTTACACATGGGACATGGAATGCCCCAGGAGGGTGATGTGTCATTCAACCCAGAAAGGTATAAATAGGGGTTTCACCATAGTAAACTTGTCATTTTCAAAGTTAGAGCAAACAGTCACTGAGCATAGTGTGGCTAAGGTGAAGGGAGACAAAGTGTAGTAGCGACAAAGGGAAGCTAGAGTGTAACAGAGAGAAAAGAAGAAGACAAGAGTGTAGCAACTGACCATGATGCACCGAAGTGAATGCTAGCACCATGGCTTCACCAACATTGATGAAGGAGAGTATACACTAAGGTACCTTCCTAGGGTGCACATAGAGGATTGCAAGGAGACTCTGTAGGCCAAGTAAGGTGCTACACTCTCCCCTTGGTGGTTTTCTTTTCTTGCTTCTTATTTAGCATGAGGTTTTGGGGTTTTGAGGGTGGCTTGCCTTGGGCAAGGACTGCTGCCATCACCATGGCCATCATGAGTCATGGCTAGGGAGGGGAGTGCACGTGGTACATTTTTTTAATTTCTCTTTTGGTTTTTTGAGCTTTTTTATGTTGAGGATTTGGCATCCCATGTGTGATGTGGGATAGATATTTTTCTTGGTGTCTTGTGCATGATGTAGAATAAGGGTTTTCTAGCATCCCATGTGTAGCACAGAATAGACATTTCTTAGCATCTCACATGTGGTGTGAAGTATGGTTTTTTCTAAGCATCCTGTGTGTGATGCAAAACAGGGGTTTCTTAGTCTCCCGTGAGTGACGCGAAACATGGGTTTCTTGGCATCCCACATGTGATGTGGGGTAGGACTTTTTTTTTTTGCGTTCTACACATGCCACAAGATAAGGCTTGGCCAAGGTAGTTTAGGTATGAAGATAGAGCATGACAATCTAGGCAGGACAACTGTGAGGGTCATGGCTGTCACACAAGGCTATGTCTTTGAGAGTGTAATAGAAAGGTAGAAAAAATTTGGTTTCCTAGCGTTAGGCTTCACAGGAAACTTAGTGGATAGTTAGAAAAAATTTTGTAGTTGTTACACTCTACAGGGAGCATAACCAATACTTAGAAAACTTTTACAATTTTCACACTTTGTGGGGAGTGTAACCAGCACTCAGAAAATTTTTGCAGTTATCATACTTGCAGGGAGCATAACCAACACTTAGAAAAAATTTTATAGTTGAGAAAGCAAGAAATCTTCAATGGGCTGGGCTTATGGACCTCTTCTTGGCTATTAGCCCAAGCATCCTAGTGGTCAAAATGATTACCATAATTGACTCCTTCACTGAGAGTGCTGATCGCTTTAGCACACGGGTTTGTAATGTGCAAGTGACCTTGAACTTGTAGATGAATTCTTCATAGACCTCTTTAGCATCCCCTTTGAGGGTCTACTAGTTGTAGAAAATTCAGATAAAACCCTAGACCATAGAGGGGATGTTGAGGAATGGTTGGCACTTTCAAGGGCCGTAAAGGAATACCAATGAAGGAGGTGAAAGTACCTATGATCCACCACCTCTACCTAGCCTTTTGGGCTGATACATTTCCAAAAATGCTTTCCCAAGGAAAGATTCTCAGGGTTGTGCAAGCTTGGATGATGAGGGACATGATAGAGGAGGGGACACAGTACAACTGGGCCAATTACCTTGTTAGTGGCTTACATGCTAAAATTGTTAGGTTGTACCACAACCTCCAAGCATGATCACACATGCATTTGAATTGTTCATAGCATGCCCACAAGGATTCATGAAACTTTTGATGATTTGTGAGAATGGGCAGTGGATGGTGTAAGATTGCACTCAGATCTCCAAGATATGGATCTGCCACTTGTTCCACACCATGTTGTCGTAGGATCTCCCAAAGGCAATCAAAAAGTCATTCTTAGTAACGACTAGGGGCAATGTGGGATAATCCTACCATGCATGTGATAGTGTTGAGGAGGCCCCACCAACCAACATCGAGAATGCAGAAAGAGGAGCATGACTCATTGCCATGATAGTGAGATCGTCAAAAATAAAGATCAAGAAACCTTGCCCCGTAGAGGAGCCTATGCATGAAGTGGAAGAGGATGGTAAGAAATTGTGATTTAAGCTTTGTGATGTGCACTCAAAAATTGCAAGTAAGTGTGCATTATTTGATACTGCAATGTGTTATGTTATATTATACTTATCATTGATGACTCTAACTCTAACTTGTGTGACACAGGCAAAAGGACCCCTATAGCGATAGCGAAGCCCATGGAGGATGATGTCCCTGAAATTGAGGGAAAAATGGTAGATGAAGAGGAATAGGAAACTACTAAGGTATTAAGGCAACTCAAGGAAGAAGGGTTGCAGTTCGAAGGGGATGAGTTTGAGCATTTCTTTGATGACGTGTAGTTGGGCGATCCCCCTACTCTAACACCTGAGAGCTTGTTGGGTAGGAGTTTTACACTTTGTTGTTATTTATTTTTTATTATTTTATTATTTTTATTATTTTTGTTTTCTCCTTGGCTATTGATTTCCTAATGATCACAACATGTGTTATGTTATAGTAGCTGATGTTTTCGCTGAACGTCCAACATCAACATCCACCTTCCATATACAATTGTGGACAGAGACTTCAGATAAGTTTGACTTCATGCAAGGCATGGTGGATATGATAGATTGCATAAAATAGATGGACCTTAAGATTGGTTTGCCTATATTATTATTATTATTATTATTATTTTATTTTCTACTAATTTTCTTTTCTTTTCTTCTGTTCTGTGACAAATGTTATTTTGTCTATTATGGAATGATAGGCTCATAGCTTAAATGGGACTTGAATAGAGTAGTCTAGGTTGATGTTGTACCTAAGTTTCTCCTTGAGGTAGAGCAGGTGCCTCATTACATATATGACAAGACAAGAAAATGTACACTATACTCCACAAGAGCATTGCAAGAGTGCAGGCCTTTCAATGAGCACTTGTGGAGATGGGTACAGGAACTTCAGGAAAAGGAGGCAAACCAGGAGGCAAGATTGGAGGACCTGCAATCCCACTATGACTTCCTAGCAGCACGTGACAAGCTAGACAGTAATTGGTGCATGGCAAAAATTGATTATTCTAGGTACTGGTCAGCTGTTTGGGGTAAGAACAAAGCCACCAGCGAGGCGATTAAGCAACAGCTACAGATGGACCTCTTAATAAGGAAAAATCAAGATTAGAAGGACTATAGAGTGAAAGTGTACCAGTGGGGACAAACTCACAAGAATCACAAGCACCACTACAAGCAAGAGCATGAAGAATATCGTAAAAAGTATAGAGATGAGTCTATGGAGCATTGATGCTAATAGATATTTCTTGATGCAATCGATGCAAAACAAACTTATAAACTGTTCACAAGAAACGTAGTGGTGAGTGAGTCCTTGGAAAGACAGATAACTGTGGCTTCTAGAGAGGTGACTTATTCAATGTTTTTGCTAGGGCCACCCTCATGGATAGTCATAGAAAAATGGAAAACCCTCATGGGCATTGACCTTGGTGAGGAGGACTGGACATGGTTGTTGGAGGATGAAATCCTCTGATACTTAGAGGCTGGCCTTAACAGGATGCCCCCAAACATGGATGCATGTCCTTCTTAGGTTAGTTTATTTTTCTTATTTTGATTTACTTTATTATAATGTTGCATATCACCTCACTTGTTGGCTAATTTATTGTTTTATTTTTATTTTATGTAGGTTCTGGGTGATGGCATAGGACCCAATGAAGTAGCGAATGAAGAGGAAGTGGAAGAGCCCTAGCCCCCACCATTGCACATTGTCGGTTGAAATGCCTAATATGTAGCCCTACTATTGGGAAATTTTGCATTTTTTGGAGATTTTATGTTTTGGATGTAAACTTGAACTTCATACATTACTGATAATTTAATGGAAATGTGACAATTATTTGCTTCTCATTTTATTGTATTGTTGTAATTTTAACTTATGTTTTGGTTAATGCAATTAGGCCCCTTGTGGGCCCCATGCTAGTTTAAGGCCATGATGGAAGGTCCATCACTAGTTTAAAGCTATTTTAGGCCATCGTGTAAAAGGAAGTTGATTGCTAGTTTTAGGCCTTGGTAGGCCATGTGATAGTTTAAGGTTTCTTTGGGTTGTGTGATAGTTTAAGGCCCTTCTGGGCTGTACCTTATAAGGAAGTAAGTTGCCAGTCTTAGGCCTTAGTGGGTCAAGTGATATTTTAAGGCCTTTTTGGGCCCCTTGTTTTTTTTGTTGTTTTTATTTTTTATAGAAAAAGATAAAAAGAACCATAAAAACTAAAGAAATGACATAACTAATGCAAGAAGTAAACAATAATGTAATCATAACTGTATAAGCAATAGGACAAAGGGCAAGTAAAACATGCAAGTGAACTAAGAGTGTGCCCTAGTTGTGTAGGTTCTTTCTAACTTGATGAAAGTTAGGAGGCACATAAGGCCTAGGAGGCACTAGATTGTATTCCACTAGACCTTCATCTATTGCAGAGAAGGGGAATTCTACCTAGAGAGATCCCTCAGGAAAATTGCTTACCTTATTTGGTTGTTTAAAATCAGCTGAACAACCTTAACTTTCATTACGAGCCGGTGGTGCATCTTTAGAGAATTCTACCTTTGACCTTCATTTTGTATCTACATTGTTGATGGTCAAAGGGGCTACATTGTCACCAAAGATCACCACCTCTTCACCCTCATAAGACAAGTGGATATCTTGCTGAATAGGTGAAGAAATGGCCCATAGTTGGGCTAGCTAAGACCTCCCTAGAATTAGGTTGAATCTAGGCATTTCTTCAACCACAATGAATTCAGAATTAGAAGGAAAATTTCTCCCTTACCACAGAATCTATTGTGACTATCCCTTTAACAACCACACGCACTCCACTGAAGGATTTTAGGCATGTTGTTATTGTTGGCTTGATCTAGTCAACTAGGCCAAGCTTGTCAATGATGGGGAATTGGATGACATTGGTTGCAGCCCTATTGTCAACGTGCACCCTATGAATTTTGTATTGGCCTACATAAATCATTATAAACATGGGTGCACTGGTCACTTGGCCCTTCTCAAGATCAACCTTGATTGCCTCATCGTGAAATGTCAAGGGTGTTGACCTTGACTCTTAGGTTGCAGGTAAAAACATTATAGCATGAATGGATTTTTTGTTTGTTGGAACATCTTCCTTAACCAAAATAGATGTTAGCATGTGAACCATAGCCTCACGATGAGTAGAAGAGATCATAATCAAGTCGTATAGGCTCAAAGTTATGTTTTTTTGTAGGGCCCTAACCACAAAGGATGTCATGGGCACCCAAGGTGGTGCTTTGATGATGAAAGGGGACTGTGGTCTAGTTGACATTAAGGCCCCAGTGTCATCAGAGGGCACACGAACCATAAATGGTTCATGTGCTAGTTTTGCATCATCATTAATACTAATAGCATTAATGATGTAACCTATACTATTGGCATTGAGTGGGTCCCTGTAGACCTTCATGGATTGGTTTTCTAGCCATACAGGACTGCTTTCATCAAGGACCAGTTTGCCTTGATCAATCATGCATTGAATATCATCTTTTAGTGCCAAGTAGTAGTATATGTCATGGCCATGCAACTAGTGGTAGTTGTAGAATTGGTCCAATCTGAAGTTTTTAGGAACTAGGGGCTCATTTGGCATAGCTGCAAAAGGATTTCTAAGGACCTCATGGTACCTCTCGTGGCATTTTTGTGTGTCCTCAAACATTTTCTTGTGTTAAATGCACTCAGCACTAAGCAACCGGTCTAAGATCTTTGATAGCTTGATGGACAAGGGGGTGTACTTTGAGCGATCCTTACATTCAAAGTTTGGCCTTTGGGGAGATTGCCCTATTATCATTGATGATGTGGGTTGGTTGGTTCCCATGGTGCCAGAACTTAATGCCATGTTGTTGGCTAGGGCTTTAGGTGCCCTGGTCGTTGGCTTAGTGTTGTTGGGTTTGGCTTCATCGACCACAATTGCAAAAGTTGTTGTGGCATTTCCCTTTTCTTCATCCTTTTTTGTATGTGCATTTTGTAGGCAACATAGGCTAGGTCCTTATTGGCTTCTACTACATCTTGTATGCTCTTCGTTTGAGCAAAATATTAGCTTAGAGAACACAGGGCTAAGTAGTACAAATTTGACTTGATAAAGTCATTTACTATGCCCTTGAAAATAGCTAGAAGTTGAGTTTCTGCTATCGGCTCATGAATTTCATTGAGGGAAGCACTTCAATTTTGTATAAATTTTTACACTAGCTCTAGCATCCCTTGCTTAATGTTCATCAGTTGGTCTAGTGTGGCCTCGGGCTTCAAGTTATACTTGATGCCAGTTACAAATTAGCTTAGCAACTCCTCTAATAGGGAGCACACGTTACCAATTGAGAGCTTTGTTGGTCAAGGACATGGTAAAGACATGGATGAATGTGTGTAGCCACATTTGCAAAAGGAGATACTTAGAATGGAAAGTTACCAGGTGGGTGTTGGGGTCCCCCTTGTTGTTGTATTTTATGAATTGGGGGAGTTGGACCCTAGGAGGCAAAGTTAATGGCAGGATTGTAGGACTGATGGGATCATCTTGATAGAAGTCTATCACATGGACTATTTTTGAGTTGGTCACTTTAAGCCATCTAGCTTTTTCTTAGTGAGAGTTTAAATGAGTTGGAATGCTTTGTCTAAACTTAGGAATGCCACAGAGGGTTGCACTAGTTGTGCTGCTAGTGGTGTTGTCAGAGTAGCCCATAGCCCTATTGTGGGTTGTGCCACCACATGTGATGCTTGTTGACTTTGCTATTGCATGTATTGTGGCATGTGTGATAGCTGTGCCATGGGCACAGAGGTCGTGGACCACCATGCAATTGAAGTTTGGGCTATTGTTGGTGACACTACTAAGATGGTTGGGATAAAGGGCATGTGACCTATTTGTGGTTGAGATATGGGTGTTGTGTGCACAAATGGCAATGCCAACATCATGGATGCTGATAGGGAAGGCTGCATAAGCTGTGAGGAGATGAAAAAGAAGAAAGAGGCAGAAGGTTTTGCATTTTGTTGCATAGGTAAGACTTGGTTGCTAGCTACCATAGGTAGGGATTTAGGTTGCAAAAGTGTCATCACCACCTCAAAGAAGGTAGAGGATTGTGATTGGTGCTACACAAAAGTGGAGGTAGGCTATTGAATAGAGGTGTAAAATGGGACACTACTATTTGAACGAGACTCAAATTCCTCCTACCTATCCTATAGGGGCTCATCATAGCTTGATACAACATCTTATTCTTTCAGCCCACTCACCCTAATAAGTTGGTCTAGGATCCACTTAAAGTTATAAGTGAGTGGGATGATTGTGTTAGGGGTGGGAAAAAACTCCCTTCCATTTTGATGGATGATTTCAAAATTGTGCTTCGATTTTATTTCTTAGCGGTCTAATGACAATCTTACTTGAAGCTTTGCACAAAGGAAATTGTATCATTCATCCTCCAATGGCCTGTGTTTAAGTGATTGGTTATGTAGTCTGAGAGACTACCATTGTGGTCGTACAAGGTTGAGCAGTTGCTTAATGTCTCCCACCTTTTGAATGGGATGAGCCACCTCCATGCTCAAGGTAGTGGTTGAGGTGTTTATGGGATTCATGTTGTTGTTTAGAAAAAATGCAAGAAAAGAAGGTGGGGAAAAAAACATGAAAGTGCAAAAAATGTTAAAATAAAATGACTAAGTATGCAAGCTATGAAAATAAGCTAAGAAATGACTAACTCTAGAAATGATGTGAAAAAATGACTATCTTTGGCATTATGCTCATTACGCTCTAAGGGATTGTTACACTCTAAAGGGTTGTGACACTCTCTAGAACACTCAAAGCTTGACACGATGGACACAGATGGGCTTTTCATCCTACAGGGTTGCAAGGGCACCAACAACTAGGAACAATTTACATCAACCAAAATATAGACAACTCTTGCGCTGACCTATGATCTAGCTACTACTGTGGTAGGTTCACAGGGATGTTACATCTACGCTAGCTTGCCACTAGTAATGGGGGTGTAGAAAGCATGTGGGACTATCCTTGAACATAGAATGAATTGGAGCCCTCCTTCTAGCATAAAAAACTATGACATCTAAAAACATCAGTGGCTAGAACATTAAGAGGTCAATGAGTGTACAACCTAACTCGAAATCCATGCAAGGGTAATGTTGAGAAATAGAAACAAGGTGCCCTAAATGGTTTGGTTGATTAGACAGGGACTTATGTGGTGTAAAAATGATTTTATGTAAGAGTGGTTTGTGGAGTGTTATGTGAGGACACTAGGATAGCAAACAAGAGCATAACAGAGAGTCTTGACCTAAAAATAGTGATGTGAGTGTGTAGACGTGTATTGAAAAACAAAGAAATGTAGGTGTTATGATTGATATTAGATGAAAAATCTTAGAAAAGAAATGAAATAGAGCTTGAAAACAAAGAAATGCACCACTCCAAAACTGGGAAGCGTAACATTTGCTAAATAGGAGGTGAGAATGGTACGTAGTGTTAGTGTCAGGTAGGCATAGTGGCAGTGTAGCAATGCAGTCAGTCTCTGGGATGTCTAGGACACAAAGCTAGTGGCTATAAGGGAGGTTGAACCTGTTAGGTTGTGCAATGATATATTACGTTCTGGTAATGGCCAAGGTGTGAAGCTCTAATGCGGGAGTGTTGGGGAGGCTCAAAATGCTCAAATGCTCAATGCTCTTTTGATTTGCCAACCCCTAAAGTGTTGGTCTTCAAGGTATTGATAGGGCTAGGTTTAGTGTGAAATGTGGATTAGGTGCCATGTGGCATGAGTGTAGATGGGGTTACACTAACATGTTATGTTTTCATGAGAGTAGCAAACTATTATGTTCTAAAGGATAGTAACAGATACCTAGAGACTACTGAACTATGACCACATTTCCTAGATTGCATGTGCCAAAATTTGAGAGACTGCAATGTACCTACAAATAGTGTCAAAACAATGTAACTTAGAGACTACACTTTGGGATTATATCTTCCTCCTCTTTTGAGTAGGATCAAGCATAGGAATAATTTTGGAAATAAATGGGGGATGAAAAAGAAATGTAAACTACTGATCTTGGCTACTAGAGGGATGTTGAAGTTGGGATGAAGGCTGATGTTGAGTTCTAGAGGCTTGTAGAGTCTGTCGAAGGCTTTTTTTGATGTCAAGCTAGCTGCACTCTAGAGCGTAACACAAAAATTAGTGAAAATTTGCAAAGTTTTGATTTTCCACACTGGTTACACCAGCTATGCTAGAGAGTGTAGTAGGGATACTTAGCCAAATTTTGATGAAATATGCAATTTTCCTTCATGACACGCTAGCTATGCTATGGGGCGTAGTAGGATAGGTAGCCTTAGAAGCTAGGGAATGTGCCAAATGTGTCTTCTATGTCGAGCTAGCTTGATAGATCTTTGTCCAACACTTAGGTAAAACTAGGCATTGGAACTTGTGTCACACTTGCTATGCTATGGAGCATAGTAGAGTGTAGCAACCCAAAAGATAAAAAATTTTCTGAATTGTTTTGTCCATCATGAGCACTTTTGACAAACTCTAACCTAGTATTTGGGTGAACTGGCAATTGAGACATGTGTCAAGCTAGGTACCCTAGGGAGCGTAGCAAGCATGATAACCCAAAAGCTAGAAAATTTGCCAAACTATTTTATCCATTCCAAGCAACCCTTGACCACTTCTGGCTTGACACTTGGACAAATTGGCCATGGAAGTGTGTGCGATGCTAGCTATGCTGGGGAGTGTAGCAGGACACTTAGAAAAATTTTCATGAAGCTATTACTAACACTTAGAAAAATCTAGCAAAATAGGGCTCAATGTATGCCATGTTGGCTACATTGGGGAGCATAGTAGGCACACTTAGAAAAATTTGCTAAATTTTGACACTTAGACAAATTTGCTATTGAACTGCAGAAGCTCAAAATTGGTGGTGTTTCAATATTATTGCAATGTCTTAGAGGTAAGATTGTATGTGCCTCACATACATTTGAATGAACAATCTAGAGATAACCATTTTATTTATGGTCTTCATGCATCCATTAAGTAACATTTTATTTTTCTATATCTTTAGATATATGAGGATGTATGAGTTGTTACGTTAGATTTAGATCATAGTCAATTAACTAAAGGGGTGAGACATTATCATTCTTATAAGAGGGACTAGACCCCTTCTGGGAAATCTTGTGGATCTAATCTAACCTAGAGATCTAGTTTGGGTGACCAGTAGCAATAGTATTAAAGACCCAATAGTAGCTAGTAGGTGATGGGATTACTCAAGGGCATGTTTCTTACTTTACTTATTGGAAAGTTGGACATGTTTGTACAAACTATTCCAACTACCATAACTATGACTAGTCGGGCCATAAGAGTTTTAATAGTATGAAGAGATCAAGAGGTGGAGGTCATTAGTAGGGTGGCAAACCTACTAGTGGCTAGTGCTATGTTAGGACCCATGGATGTGTGTATGCTTTGATGGATCAACTAGTCAATTCTTAGCCTAACACCATGATGGAGGATGAAGGTATGATTTTCAATTTAGTAGTTTTAATTCCTTTTGATCCTGGTGCAATCCATTTCTTTTTGGATCCATGTGAAGTTTCTTGTTTGGATTTGGAGGATGAGTATGTTGATCGAGAGTATGCCATTAGATTTGTTGAAGGTTTTGTACTTAATGTGGACCAAGTATACAAGTCCATATCTTTAGTAATTCAGAATGCCATTTGGTTTAGTGATCTTTATATCATGAAATTAGGGAACTATGATGTTATCTTGCATATGGATTAGTAGTCTCACTACTAGGATAGCTTGGGTTTTTTTTTTGCAAGAAACTTTTCTTGGTGATAGATGATGATGTTTAGATGATGATGCATACTAGGCCATACAAGGTTAAGATAGATATTGTGTCTTCAATATCTTTTCCTTGGTTGCTAAGAAAAGGTTATTCTTACTTTGCTATTTTTGTCTATGACCTTTCCTTATCATAGGAGCTTAATCAATTTTTAGTTATTCATGAATTTTTTAATATCTTTTGTTTTGAGTGACCTGGTTTATCTCAAAGGCATAATTTTGAGTTTGAGATAGCTCTTAAACCTAGTGTAGAATCTATATCCAAGGTTCCACATAGAATGTTCCTTATTGAGTTAGCAAAACTGAAGATTTGGCTTCAAGAGTTTCTTGACAAGGATCTAATTCATCCTAGTATATATCCTTAGGATGCTACTATTCTCTTTGTAAAGAAGAAGGATGATAGTTGGAGGCTATGCATTGATTATTAACAATTGAACTAGGTGATGGTGAAGAACAAGTATCATTTTTCACACATATATGAATTGTTTGATTAGTTGAGAGAAGCTAGAGTGTTGTCTAAGATTGATCTGAAGCCAGGGTACCACTAGGTTTGCATCAAGGAGGGGGATGTTCTCAAGAAAACCTTCAAAATATGGTATGGACATTATAAGTTCTTATTTNGGGGGGGTGGTGTTGGGGGTTGTGTGTGTGGGGTTTTGCAGGTAGCGAGTAGCATGGGGGGAAGGGATGAATCAAAATTTATAGCCACAAAAATCATAACCAAATTTAATGTGGTTTCCTAACTTGGGTAGTCCACACTTGGAGGGTAGATCACTGATACACCTCCAAACTTATTTCTTTGAAATGTGGTTTGAAGGGTACCTCACCCTATACAAACTCTAAGCTCTACTATAGAGTGTTTTTTCACCATGAAACCACTTAGCCTCATAGGACTCCAACAAGCTTAGAAAGTGGTTTTCAGGATCACACAAACTTTACAAATTTAGCTTTGTTTGGAAGTGTTTTGACACTACACAAATATAAAATCTTGTAGGATTTTGAAAAGCTCAATAATGATGCCTTCTCATAAGAAGAACATCAACCCTAGCAAGGTAACAAGAGAAAAACAAAAACATAAGGAAAGAATGTAACTAACTTTATAGATCCTTGTACTTTGAGGCACAATTCACAATCAATCAAGCTAATGATTTTACAAAGGAAGTACACAAGCATAATGTCCAATGATTACTTTGACAGTGACAGTTCATGCACAAAGCTTACTTAATGTCCAATAATATGAAGTCTTATTATAGCCTTGAAGTTTCCAAAATCACCTTAGAATTCATGCAATAGCCATGTAATAACTAGCGTAGACATCTTCTTCAAGATTGGGATATCTTGCTAAAAACGATTTCAATTTTGGGGAGATGTCTCTTCTGAAATGGAGATGTCTTCTCTTGAAAGAAGACATCTCTTGTTTTTGGAAGACATCTTCTTTAGGTGACCTTCACTTCAACCAAGATGTCTTTTGCTTCTAGGAGACACCCTCTCAACTTTTGAATCTTTGATTTTCAAAGCTTCCTCTCGATCACTTGAGCATCTTGTTTTAGCTTGTAGTCTTATTTACTTGTCCATGCTCCCTAAAGTCATTATAGTGTCCACTTTGAGATTTCTTATAGATGTCATTCTTTGAGCTCTCCTTCATGCCCTACAAAAATATCACCTTCCACAACATTCTATGTTCTCCATTTTCCTTAAGGTTTTGACATAAAAAAATGTCAAAAATCTCCCCCTTTTTGGTGATGTTCAAAAGTTAAGAAAATGGGTTAGTAATTTCTAGAATTCATCAAGTCATATATTTTCAACACTTGTAATTACCATATTTACAATCACTATCATCATATCATAGGAATTCTAGCTTCTCCCCCTTTTTTAAAAATCATCAAAAAGGAATGGAGCCAAGTTATATGATGGATCAAGAGAAGGCACAAGAAAAATTGAACTTTTAGTTTCAAAATTTGAGTATGCTAAGAATATATATATATATATATACATGTTTGCCAAGGAAGAACAAGCAATTAAAAGGTACACATTACTTAGTATTGATAGTATAGGACTAACGATGTCAAATCAATTTAGTGCTACCCCTTATTTGTTTACATAGAAGGTTAAAAATAATAAGGTACAAGAATTTTAGTTGATATCCATAGACAAAAATTTAGCATTGAAGATCATATAACCTATATTTGAGTTAATAATCCATTAGAATAATCAAAATCTCATAGTTCTATAATGATCCAATATTCACCTCCTTTTGAAATATCATAATAAGGCATAGCAAATTGATGGTAGGTAAAACATGAATATTCATCTTTAAAGACAAAGTATGACATCTTATTATATCAAATGATCACATACATATGACAACAAAAGAAATCATAAACTAATATATGGCAATCAAGTTGAGCATAAGAAAATAGCAAATATATATATACCTCATTTCATACTAAAAGAGATCATAAACACCTATTTTAGTACTTCTCAACTCATATTTGCAATAAGGGACTTAGGTTCTTAACAGGGTATATTCTCAACATACAAAAGGTTAGACATATAAATAGAGCTCACAAGTAAGTTTAGAAGCTGATGAGTGGCGAGGTACCCTTACAGACAACCATACGAATCACAAAGCATTCACACATGATCTGGTCGAATTCTGTGGACTTTATCATTTCCAATGCACTAGCCCTTTAGGAAGTGAATCTAGCCTTAAGGTTAATTATTTTCCTCCCAATTACACTTGTGATGTACGTTGGTATGGTTAAGTGTAACTGAGGCATCCAATTCTTATCATTTTGTATTTTATATTTTGGTGCTCAAAATGTAGATAAAAGGAGCTTAATTAACTAATATAAATTACTAATTAACTAATAATTTAACTAATCTTAACATAAGTATCCATTCCCACTTTTTGTACATGTCCTAAACCTATGTATGCACTGTTGGGTGACCAAACACTATGCTATTAGGCATACCAAGCAATAACGCTACTGGGATTACCAAGCAAATACGTGTTATGCTCGAAGCGGTCATACTTATGTGTGTAATCTATCTTGATTAATTGTTTCATTTAGGTACTAACTGAAAAATATTTGATAACTAATTAAAAGCATTTAATAAATAATTAAATACATTAAATACATAAATAAAATAGCTGATCTATCCAAAGTATTGCAAGGTTTATCAAAAAGCTCATCTTTATTGCCGCATACATTATTGTGCTCAGGTAAAACAATGCTCGAATGAAGATTCCGTACACTCAATGACTCCTGCTACAAGCACTTAGGGACAAAATTCTAACTTTTGAATGAAAAAAATGCAAGAGCTTCACTACTACTAAAATTTGGATTCCCCATAAATGTGGTTGGTAGGCACGTATTTATAGGTGATGGACAGATACTGTGTTGATGAGGCCTTATCGATGTAGCCAACTAATGATGAGTCATCATACCCCCATGACTAAATGAAAACTCATCCTCGAGTTATTTTACAAAATTGGAAAGGTATGGGATTATTGATTGACTTTTCTTTCAACAAAACAAACTTGACTAACTTGACAAAAAATGGAGTGCCTCCGTGTATGGATCAAAACATTACAAAAATGGATGGTGTTCAGGACAAAAAATTTAATACCATGACAGAACTTTTCAAAAATTGGACAACACATTCCTTGATGATGTAAAGCTTGTTGGAGAAGATCAAACTATCATAGGTGGTGGTGGTTCCTGAGGCTCCGAGGAACCTTCACCGGCTTCACACATTGGTAGTGGTTGAGGAGGCTATGGTTGTCCTATTGTTGCTACAACTTCAGGTGGGAGGGGAAAATAATCTAGAAGTGCTTTCATTTTCTTCTCCTTACTCCTAGGTTCATGAACCATCCACATAGCTTCCCCAATATGGGTTGGAATGGGCACATCCCAAGGACACGATATCATTGGACACAACTCCTGGACATTAATGAACCAAGCAACGAATTGTTTGCGTTCAATGTCAAATGCTTACACTATGTTCTTTAGCTCCTGGTAGTCATTCATCCATCTTTCTAGCTCCTCAATGATGGATCATTCATCTATGAATCGTCCTTTGAAGAATTTGAGTTTAGTGTTAGTAGTCTCAAGCTTTTACTTGATATCCTATGGTGTTTGAACTTGGCCTTGTATAGATGATATGAGCTAGCCACCTGTTTCTCTAATTTCAATCATAGTCATTTGGCTGTAAGCATTGCTAGGTTTGCATAATAGAGATTAGTCAACTCTATATACTCTATCATCTCTTTGATTTGCAACTCCTTTAAGTGGATCTATGCTTTGTTGTAGGCTTCAATCCCATCGAGGATGTACTGCCACATCTTTCTTCCTTGCTAAAGTTGCTAGAGGGCTTCATTCATTTTAGCCTTTGCCATGTAGATTTCTTTTTTATTAATTTTCTTTTGTAAGCCAACTTGGTCCCTGTAGTGATTTTTCACTTTCTCAAACTTGAGAGCTTCGTTCTTCTAGGCAGTGATTTCGATGGTAGACTTTTGTCGTAAGGTGCGTACCTCCTCCTTGATAGATTATGATTCTTTGTGGCCAATTTTCTTAGTTCAATTTTGACTTTGGCAAGCTACTCTTGCTGTTGATGAATGAATTCTTGCATTTGATCTCTTCAAGCATAAAGATTTTGTAGGCGATGATTTTGCATGGTTAGTACTTCATTTTATTGGCACATCTGATTCAAGTCCTTTTTGATTGAGTGCATTTTAGATTCTACCATAAACTATTTGAAGATTTCCATTACTACTTCCTCCTCAACCTTTTGAAATTTTTCTTGAAGTTGTTTAATAACTTCATCTCTTGTCATTTTTGGGCTAAGGATTGCTTATTTTAGAAGTTAGGCACGAAGTTCAACAACCTCTGTGGCTAAGCATTGATTTTCCTCTTGGGATGTTTCTAGTTACCCCCTTCAAAATGATGCATTTTCCCTTTACATTTAGCAGCTCTGACTAAGTTATAGTGATGTTCTCTAGAAGATCAAAGATATCCGGAGTCAATTGCCTGATTCCTACTAGTCATTTCAGTAGTTGTTCGTGTTGGGTTGCATTTAATTTCTTGTTAATCATGCCTACAGATGTCTGCACATATTGGAGTGCAAATATGTCTAGTACAAATGTTGTGGGTGCATTCAGTGCTTTAGCTACATGGTCAACTACCACTTTTGCCATGATCTCCTAGCCTTGTTGCCACGTCACCAAGATAGTTGCCTCTTCACCTTCCTACAACCTTACCAAGAAAGTGGAAGCATTCCTAGAGATTTATGGGAATAGATGATGTCTTGCTAATGACACTATCACCTCCTAAGCATTGGGATTTGACCTTAAAGGCATATGTGTTCTTTGGGTAGAGAAAATGGAATCACCCTTCTCCATCTGGCTAACTATTTGGGCCACCTCATTAAGGTGACTCATTGCTGGCCAATACATAGATGGATCTACCCCACTCATTCCTGCTTGCTACTCTTGTTCACTCAAGAGCTGCTCTTAGATTTTGTATAGATGTTCAAGGGTTGCATGGGCCTTTGATGTGGTCTCCTAAGTGGGTGGTGGTGGTGGTAGCTCCTCTTCTTGAGTGGTTGTTGCCATCTTATCCTTCATGATTTCTACCCACAAGGCCAAGGGAGCATGCCTAAGAGTGTCATTTGAATAGTGAAAAATACCTACCCTCTTACAAAGTTTCTTGATAAGGCACAGAAAGGTTAGGGTCTTCCTTCCACATTCATTCTCCTTGAAGCACTTCTCGATCTCCAAATAAATTAGCTGTGGAATGTTAATAAGGAATTTCTTGCTTAGAGTGGTGCATGCTCGAGTAGAGAAAGTAGTCACCTTGCTTGACCTCACTGTTGGATTGAGGTGATAGGCTACAATCTTGAAATAAATCCACTTTGTAGTCATGAGTGCATCATCCTCCTTACAGTCCACCTCGTAGCATCACTGGGTCCACTCCCTTTTTGCTTCAAGATCGCCTTTGTTGATATCTTTACCAACTGTGTTCTAATGTCTAGCAACCCTAGTGCATGTGCAATGGCCTCCACAAAGTAGGACACTTGAATGTCCTTGATTTTTACAATAGACCCTAGCCTTTGGCTATTCTAGAAGAGATAGGTCTTTTCCATGTACCACTTCCCATTGGATGTGATGACTAGCCACATGGGAGAGGCTTGTAATTGTGTCTTAACATTCTCTGGGGCTTTCTCCAAAAATGGTCTAAAGTTTATCTCTTGAAGAATTGGTCTTTGGATCTCTCAAGACTTGATGATGTCTAGGTAGGCTTGAGTGAGAGTGACCTCAAGCCTTGGCACAAGTCTAGGTGCTTCTCCTTGTTGAGATTGTTTTGTAGGCTATTCTTCTTCTAGAATTTGTTTAACAGATTCCACTTCAGTCTCCTCATGAAGAGGTCTCATTACATGGGTTACCTCTTGTTGTTCTTGGCCTTGTTCCTCCTAGCCCCTTCTAGCTCTAGGTCACTTCTCCTGTGGTTGTGAGGGTTCTACTTCCTATGGACATTTTTGTTTGGGTACCATCTATAATCATAATAGAACCATGGATTAGCAATCATTGTGTAACCTTAAAACAATTGGGATACCTTAACTCTTGAGGGTAGTTACACTTGGCTAAGTTGTGATTATGGCTAATTTAATTAACTCAATTGGTATTTCTATTTATGCCTTATCATTGATAAATCATCCTGGAGATTGTTGGAAGGGTTAACTTGGAAAAAGTTGATATTTATATATGATTAAGGTTACTAGCCCTTAGGGGAGTTAGAAAATTTTTTCAAAAATTGCATCAAAAACCTTAAATTTTATGGCCCCCATGATAAAGATCTTACCTTTGGTAAGCGCAGGATTGAAAAATGAAGTGATTTGAACAAATAGTTTGAAAGTTATGGACTTTGAAAGGTTTTGGGCTCTAAAAAATTACAAAAATTCCCCATGTGTTATGAGAAAATTGCAAAAAATTCCAAAGTGTCAAGTGATATATATAGTATTTTTGCACTACATCAACTAGGCCTCATCGACAGGGCATCATTGATGCAGCTGTTGATCACCATTGACTTCCATTGACTTTGGTCACACTTTCAAAATACAAGGAATTTTTCAATGAAATTGGGGTCAAATGAAAGCTTAGAAGACCAAGAATAGTATGAAATCATGAGAAGAGGATGTTGAAGTTCATAAATTTGAAAGAAATGAAGAAAAATTAATTTAATGGATGAATGCAATGAAAGAGTAAGGATTACTGAGCAGTTTAGACAATGGAAAATACGAAATATAAGATTATAGTGATGTCAAAGGTAAGGAACCTTAACTAATCAAGCCAAAATCTATGCAGGTGGGTCCTCCCCATAGTAAGCTCATACCCCTTTTTTCCCTTGCATAACCTCAACTAAGGAGTCCATGGGCCCCATAGTTGATTTAATGATCATTATAAGTTAAGGACCAACCCAAAAGAATCCACTTAAGAATCCCAATACTTCAGACTAAGACATAGGGCATAACATAGAACCTGATAGTGAGGTGAGTTATGGTAGCATGGATGGATGATAGAGAAGGTGGAATCGAGTTCCAAATTGAAGTCATAAGAAGTCCCTTATGGAATTGTGGTTAAAATGACCCAAGAAGTTTCATCCTTAGTCTAGAGTAAAGCCTTCCACTTTTAGTGACTTTACATCATCACTCTAAGATTGATCCATCCATTCAAGACACAAGAGTGTCCCCGCAAGACAACCATAATTTCACAAAGAGGAGAGAGAAGTAGGAAGTGAGAGAGATAGGGCCTTAGTCAGAGGGGAACTTTAGGCATAGGTGTATGTCTTTCGAGTCCCATAACTAGTTCTTATAGCCCTTTTCTTTGTCCAAGGGGTGTGTTTTGAATTCCCATTATTATTTTTGAAATGGAAACCACACCATGTGAGGAATTATTTATGTTGAAACGACATGCTTTGAATTCCCATCATTTTTTTTGAATGAGGGGAACCACACCATGCAACAATGTTATTTGTCTTCTTATCATTGGGTGGTATGGAATGGTAAGAAGTCTACAAAAGAACACTCATACACTCAAGAAGGAAGAGGAGTATAGAGAGTATTGAGTCCCCTTGAAGTCACACCCTTTACAAACCTTTGGATCCTTCCTAATTTTGGAACTACCAAGGTCACTAATTGATTAAAAGTTTCTTTAATGAAAAAGGGACCTCAAATTCCCAAAACAAAGAAAACCATAGAGGTCATTGATCAGGAAGATGATGTGGACACATTGCCTATTCCATGAAAAACAAATTATGCTAAAGTTACTAGGCATTAGAATTCAAAAATAGAAACTAGACATCGACAATCACACATTAAGCACAAACCATCATTAGCAAATAGCAACATTAGCATTATGTCTTGTGATAAAAAAAGAAAATTTATTAGTAAAAATGAGAAAATATCACACTTAATCAAAAGAAACAATAGAAAAAATAAATTAAAATATATAAGAAAGTGTAAAATAGTCAAGAAAGTTTAAAGGTACTAAAGATGGTGTAAAATTTAGAAAAATTTGAAAATAAAAAAATTTGTAAAATCAAAAACATGAAAAAAAAGGTAGAAAAACTAAGAGGCCATGGTAATGGTCAGCATGGATGGCCATATCTCCCATGACTAAGTTGAAAGGAGGAGATCCAAGAAATAGAACATGGATGTCCATCAATTGAGGTGGTATTTACATTGGCCAATCTTGGTTCTAGGAAAGGTTTAAGTTGTTGGATATTGACCAACTGCTTTTTATTTGGACCATAGGTTTGTAAACTATCATGGCCCCATAGGGAAAGGTTTGATCAATTATATAAGGTCCCTCCCACAATGTTTGAAATTTTTCCTTTTGAGGTAAATGTGTGGGGTTCCAATAGAGGACCTTATCTCCTAGTTGAAACTTTACTTTCCTAATTCTAAGGTCATGGCGTTGCTTGCTGAATGCCTTGTTTACCTCATTCAAAGATAAGGCCACTAAGTGGTTTTCATCTAGCATGTTTAGATTGATCAATCTTTCCTTTTGTGCTAAACTTAGGTCAAGGTTTAGATCATAGGCCATTCAGAGTGTACGGAGCTCAGATTGAATTGGGAGCATTGGAAGTTTCTTGTATACTAACTCATAGGGAGAATATCTAATAGGAAGTTTTCAAGTTGATTGGTAAGCCTAGAGAGAATCATTAATTTTTGTGCTCCAATCCTTCCTATATTTGCTAATGGTTCACATTAATATTTTTGTAATCTCCTAGTTGGTTACCTCTACTTGACCATTAGCTTGGGGGTGGTAAGGTTTTGTGAATTTATGTTCTAACCCCAAGCATTGCATTAATTTTCTAAATGTGGCACCTATGAAATGAGTTTCATTATCAAAAATTAGTGAATGTGACACCCCAAACCTATTTACAATATGTTATTGTATAAATATGGTAGTAGTGGACAATGTGCAATTTGTAACGACAGTCACTTTAGCCCATTTTGTGTAATAGTCAACTGCTACTATAATATATGCTTTCTTGTTAGACATGGATGTGATGAAACCCATGAAGTCCACACCCCATATGTTGAAAGGTTCTAGTGGTTGAATCCACTATTGAGGGACTGCCATACAAGCAGTCATCCCCCTGTCACATTGACAATGTTCACAAGACTTGAAAAATTAGTGGGCATCCCTAAAGATTGTGGGCCAATAGTATCCTACCATTAGGATTTTTATGGCCATGCATCTCTCTACATAGTGGCCTCCATAAGGTCCTTCATGAGAATCCTAGAGAATGCACAGTTGATCTTCATTAGGGACACACCAATAGATTAGGCCATTGGCACACACTTTGTAAAGGTGTCCATTAATTTCCATGAAGTATTTGACCTGATGAAGAAACTATTGCTTTTTCCTAAAATCCAAGTCTTGTGGCATCTCTTGAGTAAGAAGATATGTGAGGATGCCATTATACCATATTGCTTTTTTAGGTGTTTGTTCATTTATTGCTTCAGTGAAGAGGAGTTCATTTGGAAATTGATTAGAGAGTAAGCTCTCTTCCTCTTTGTTATCCCATCTTAAGCGAGAAAGATGGTCAACAATCACATTCTTGGTCCCTTTTTGATCTACCATAGTAAGATCGAATTCTTGTAAGATCACAATACACCGTATAACACCAGGGCTCACTGTCGGCTTATTCATAAGGAAGTGAATTGCACTATGGTCCATATGTACAAATACGTTGTAATCTAGCACATAATGTCTAAACGTTTCTAGTGCATACACCACTACCATTAATTTTTTCTCTATGGTGGTGTAATTTAACTATGCTTCCACAATGCTTTAACTCATGTAGTGGATATAATATGGATGTTTCTTATCATCTATCTATGTGAGCACTACTCCCAAAGCATAATTAGATGCATCTGTCATGATATGGAATGGTTTGGACTAATCTAGTACTCGTAGGATTGGTGTTTCTATGGGTTTCTCTTTTAATTGTTGGAATGCATTTTCACATTCCTTCGTCCAAACGAAAGGTGCATCTTTCTTTGTAAGTTCTACCAACAACTTTGAAATCTTAGAGAAATTCTCAATAAAGCGTAGGTAGTGACCAGTGTGTCCAAGGAATGATCAAACATCTTTAACGGTCTCTAGTTGATGTGTTCTTCCTTGGATGCCCCTTATCTTTTCTGGGTCTACCTCAATCCCTTTCTACGAAATTCAGTGCCCTAGCACAATGCCTTCTTAGACCATGAGATGTCTCTTTTGCCAATTGAGCCATAGGTTTGTCTCAATGCATCTCTTCAGTACTTTCTCAAGTTAATCCAAGGCTTGCTCAAAGGTAGCTCCATAGGTGGAGAATTCATCCATGAAGACTTTAACACCACTACTTGTTTGTTGTTGAAAGATACTAAGGACCAAGCATTGAAATGTTACAGGGGCATTGCATATGCCAAACAACATCTTACAGTATGCAAAAGTCCCCCAAGGATTTGTGAATTTTGTCTTGGCCTAGCCTTTTGGTGTAATTTGGATTTGGCTATAGCCACTATAATCATCCAAGAAACTATAATAATAATGCCTAGATATGGTGTCTAATACTTGATCCACAAATGACAAAGGAAAGTCAGCCTTAAATGTTGCCATATTTAACAACCTAAAGTCAATGCAAACCTGCCATTTACCATCTTCCTTTGGTATTATTACAAGTGAGATAACCAACTTACTACTTTCTATTTGATAGATAAACCTTGCATTGAGGAGTTGGTCTATCTCCTCAATGATTTTCTTCAATTTGGGGTTTAGCTGCCTCTGTGGCTACCTTCTAGGCTTCATGGCTAAGTCACTGTAGATGTAGTGAGGGCATATGCTTGGATCGATTCTTGTAAGCTCTGGATATGACCAAGTGAAGGCTATTGACCATTTATTTATTACTTTCAACAAATTTTCTTTTTGTTTAAAAGCAGGTTTGACATTAATGATGACCGGTTTACCATTCTTTAAAAATGCATACTCCATTTTGACTAGTAATGTTTTTAGTTCTAAGGTCTCCTACTTGAAGTGATCAGGGATCTCTAACTCTTCCCAATAGTTATGATCATCTTCATTAGAGAGTTGGGAATGGACTTCAATTTTTTCCATGCCTTCAACATATGCACAAGTTAAGCTCTTAGTTGGCTCCATGCATATTGTGCTACTATTTGAATTAGCTATCAGCCACTGGGTGCCCTCTTGATTTGTGGCTACTATGTACAAACATCATTGAATATTAATTTCTTGCACATACTAATTACATGTATTAATGTATGTGCTTTTGATTGACCAAATATTTTGCATGCAATTGCACCCGTTATCACTATATGTGATGCATGGAATACACTTCTTCTCGATTCTTTACTCGTTTTCCTTAGATATTTCAAGAGATAGGTCCCTTATACCCATTCGTGCATTGATTTTGCTTAATCAAGCCCTTCCCATGATGATGGGAAAGTCACTTTTGCAGTTGTCCACCTCGATTACTAGAAAATTAGTAGGGTAGGGCCACCCAAAAATTGTGATCACCATGTTTTCTATTAATCCCAAAGGGATTGTAATCGATTGATCTGCTAATTCTAGATGAATATTGCTCTTCTTAAGAGGTGATAGGTTCTAGGCCTTGTACATATCATGGGAGATGAGGTTAACTTTGGAACTAGAGTCAAGAAGAGCCTTGCATGCCTATTGTCCAACAATTTGTAGAAAGATGAGCAAACTTTCTGGATTAGATCTTTTTGAAGGAAGGTTGCCAACCTTGACCTAGTCAGAAATAGCATGAGTTAGCATTACAGTGTGGATCCTAGGCAACACTTGGGTTGAAGGGTGCTTGAAGGTATTTGATGTAGAGGATGAAGGTGCTGGAGATGGAGGGTGTTCAATCAGAGTAGGTTTTGAGGACTAGAGAGTATTGCTATTCTAAAAGAAAGTCATTTCCTTGATCGATCCAGACCACTTGGTTGAAAAAATGGTTTTGAGTGTATAGCCCTTATAGCATTTTGTTTTGTGATTGTGGAGGAATGTCACCTTGCATAGATAGAGCAGAAGGTAATTGGGTTGAAGGTGGAGGTGTAGGTGCAGAGGGATGTGAAGGATGAAAAGGATACGAATCTGGGTTTTCTCCTCAAGTAGATGGTGAATGTGATTGGTGGTACTCTGAAGAATAATAATCATGCTGGAATGATGCATGCTTTGCTGAACTTCTAGGGGAGATGGATTACTAAACATAGTACCCATATGGATTTGGTTGCCTATAAGGGTATTGCTTCCTTGGTGGTGGCATTCCCCACAATTATGGTTGGTATCACTATTGGTACTATTCATAGGATTGTGGAGGAGTTCCACTTGGGGAGTAAGCTTGTTGTTGTTGGTGGAATTGTCTTGGACTACCTTGACGGTAAGGAAATCATCTTGAAGCTTTTCTATGTGCTAGGCAAGGATTTAATGTGTACACTCTAGACTCTTGTAAGTGTGACATCATAGGGTAGCATCCCTTTAGATGTTCATATTGACAGATGTCACATTCAGTTTCATCATTAGATTCAGATTCCACAACTTCCTCTACTATATCAGCTTTGCCCTTACCTCTTTGGTAGGCACATTTAGCTTCGTTTTGCCATCTATGATTATGATCACTATTTTGCTCTTTGGATTCTTTAGCAATCTTCAAAGAAGTTTGAAACTTTTCATTCAAAGAGTCCCATAACTTGTCAACCTTGGTTGAAATGTTAGAAATAGATTTTTGGATAGGCAAGGCCTTTCTATTTACCACTTCATCAAGTGGTGACTTCTCCTCATCACAAAATTAGAACTTTTTTTTTTCTGATGGATGGATCCCTATTATACTCTTTAGCACTCTCCCTTTTTTATAGCTCACCTTCTTCTTTTGCTACATGCTCAATTAGCCTTTGGATTTGATGGGCTGTCATTTAAAACAACATCCCTTGGGAATACACCCCAAGGGTTCTTTTTTTTGCTCTAAGCCCATCTATGATGTGGGAAAGTTGTTCCCTCTAAGAGTAACCATGGCTAGGGCATCTATGTAGGAGTGAATAGTATTGGCCCATGGTGACATCCAAGGGTTCATGTGCTTCTTGTTTCTAGCCTTGGATTTGCCTTCTCAAGTTAGACATTCTAGAGTACATTTGATATTTGTCATTAAACAGTTATAACATGGTACTTCATCTTTAGATAGATTCTGGTTCTAAGGACTGGTACCAACTTTTAGCTTCCTTAATGAGTGTCCTTGGGAAAAGCTTGAGTTTCTGCCACTTGTTCTTGATGTTTTGTAAGGCACAGGCATCTTGAAAAGCTTGTAGATGTGTCTACGGATCAGAATTCTATCACCCTCAAATCTTGGAATATTGTTCATATTTAGGCACTTGATCTAACTATCCTTCATATGCCTAGTTGGAATTGTTATTTCCTCTGCAATCTTAAGCATACTTTGAGTCACTAGTAAAAGTTCATTATCATCATTGTGTTGATGATGTCGATGATGGTTTCAGCCACCTCTTTGGTTTTGGTGGCCTTCACAATCATTTTTATTTCGTCGATCACCTTCATCATGGCTATTTCAATGGTGGCTTTCATGAGAACCATCAAATGAAGAGGAATGTTTGAAATTGGATGAATAGGATGAAGAGGAAGGTGGACTGCCATCACCACCATGATGTCCACCACCACTCTTATGCTTTTTACAATCACCATCATTAGATCCCTTAATATTGTGATGTTCACCTGAGTTCCTACCTTAGCTATCACTCTTTCTTAAATCTAGTTTATGAATAGTTGATCATAAGGTCAAGTTCACACCCTCACCATTGGTAATAGGGGATGGAGAATCTTCATGTTGAGAACCTTCCAAGGGAGGATCCTCATTGTCCTCTTGATCTAGTAGGAACAAGGGGTTAGTGTAATGTTTTTCCTTTATGGCTTCATGGAGTCTCTCCTAACGTTTATCTCCCTTACGTTGTGTTTTAGTGGAACAATAGTTCTAAGTGTCATATCCATCCACAACATACTCTTCGTAAAGATCTACTATGCCCAAATTCTTAAGGAATTTAAATAGCATTCCAAGCACAAATATATTAGGGGGTAAAATGACATTGCCCTCCATATCATGCCATTGCATCTATTCATCTTGATGTAGGATGAAGGTCAAATTTGGTACAAACTCATCTAGATGGGTGTATACCACCTTGCATTCCTATGGGACTAGTGGTTTAGTATCTTTAGGCTTATGAGAAGAAGAAGACATTTTGTAAAATGAAACAAAATGAAATTGTTAGTGTGATTTTATAATTTATGTATAGTAGGAATGTTATTAACCTTTAGGTTCATACAATGATATTAATGATATCTACTTATACTTAAATAGCACATGTTCCATAAACAAAGTCCCTGACAATGATGCTAATGATGAGTGGTGAGGTACCCCTACGTCCAACCATATGAATCACAAAGCATTCATGTGCAATCTAGTTGAATTTTATGGACTTTATCATTTCCAATGCACTAGCCCTTTAGAAAGTGAATCTATCCTTAAGGTTAATTGTTGTCCTCCTAATTACACTTGTGATGTACGTTGGTATGGTTAAGTGTAATTGAGGCATTCGATTTTTATCATTTTGTATTTTATATTTTGGTGCTTGAAATGTAGATTAGAGGAGATTAATTAATTAATATAAATTACTAATTAACTAATCCTAACATAAGTATCTATTCCCACTTCCTATACACATCTTGAACCCATGTATCCACTACTGGGCGACCAAACACTATGCTACTGGGCATACCAAGTGACAATGTTGCAGGGATTACCAAGCGAATACATGTTACGCTCGAAGCTGTTGTACTTATGTGTGTAATATATCTTGCTTAATTGTCTCATTCATGTAATAACTAGAAAATATTTGATAACTAATTGAAAGCATCTAATAAATAATTGAAAACATTAAATGCATAAATAAAATAGCTAATCTATCCAAAGTGTTGCAAGTTTATCAGAAAGCTCATCTTTATTGCCGCACACACTGTCATGCTCAGGTACAATCATGTTTGAATAAAGATCCGTACACTCAATGACTCTTGTTGTGGGAACTTAGGGAAAATATTCTAACTTTTGAATGAAAACAATGCAAGAGCTTCACTACTACTAAAATCTAGAATTCCCATAAATGTGGTTGGTAGGCATGTATTTATAGGTGATGGACAGACACTGCATCGACGAGGCCTCTATGATGTAGCTAACCAATGACGACTCATCTAGAGGTTTCACCATTAAAGTTCATCTTTAGGTAAGGATTTTAATAAATTTCCTCTTTTACAACATTAGCAGATGAATATGCTCTTCCTAGCTCATTTTTAGCTAAGGATGAAGGAGTGGAAAGTCTTGTTGCTTGAGTATCAAATGACTCCTCCTATACTGATGGCCTCTTAGATGATTAGGTATAGAATTCCCTTGCATATGTGTAGATTCTAATGCTCCATTTGAGTCCTCTTTAGATTAACTTATTTTCTTGAAGGTTGATAAGCCATGATATCGCATACGCGATACACGTCTTGCCTCATCTGCTATAAATAAGAGGCAGCGCCCCTTGTTTTAGGCAGTAAGACTTAGACCCTTAGCCAGATTCTTGCAGTTTAGCATTCCAAAGTTAGAATAATTTTTGTGTGCCCACAGAAGGAGTTATAGAGTGAATGGATCTTTATTCGAGCAATTTGTACCTGAGCACACATTTGTGTACGACAATAAAGATGAACTTTATGATAAACCTTGTAGCATACAGATTAAGATAATTAGTAATTAATTATTATTGAATGTTTAATGCTTTCCTAGTTAATTAATCTCTCTCTCAACCTTTGACTCTCTTAGTTAAGTACACTTAGTACGACCGCTTCAAGCACGCATGTAGCGATTGGTAACCCAGTAACGATTAGCGTTTGGTAATCCTAGCAATGTTGCGCTGGTTCAAGATGTGTACAGCAAGTGGGAATAGATATTGGTGTTAGGAACCTTTAGAACTTAGTTAATGAATAGTTAATGTAAGTTAGTCACTTAGTTATCTCTCCCTTTCCTTTATTAGCATAATACATAAAAAAATATAAAAGCTAGAAAAAATCATATACCTCAAACTTACTTAACCATACAACTGTGACAATATAAGTAAGTTTGGGAAGATAACGATTGATTAACCCCAAGTGTTCCATTAAGGCGCATAAGCACTTAGTCCTAGGAGTTTGACCAGATCACATGTGAAATACTCGTATTCATATGGTTGAGTGTAGGGGTACCTTGCCACTCATCATTAGCGCTATTGCTGGGGACTTACTTGTTTGTACACTACGTAGAACATAGGAAATCATTCATATCATTGGAATTCTAGAACAAACCCTTAGGGTTAATCAAAGAAAGATAAGACAATGGTACATCGCACACCTAATAGGAGAAAAATGTCTTCTTCTTCGCATAAGAGCACTTCACCACCTAGGACTAACACAAGAGGCAGTCAGTGACATAATACACGTAACCAAGATCCACTAGTTCCTCAATAGTTTCATGTGGTATATACTCATCATGATGAGTATGTACCTAATTTCACCTTTATTCTCCACCAAGATGAACGACTGCGTTGGAGAGACTTGGAGGGTAACGTAGTGTTGCCCCCAAACCAATCAGACCCCAACATGCTCCTTTGTGCTCTCTCATGAATAGGCATGCCACTTTTATATGCAGAATACGTTGCGTGCGATCATGACACAAGGGACTATCATTCGATAGAAGTGCAACATCAAAGAGGCTTGCGACAGGAGAGATACCACACATCCTTGAAGGGTAAATGGTCCCATGATGCTCTGCATGTTTTGAGGGAACTTGAGGATAGTGAACCTGCTTCAACAGGTTCCCCACAAAACGATGTTCCTCCTCCTAACGATGGTCAGGAGGTGGTGTATCAAAACCTCTACTCCACTATTCACAACCCTAGTTCTGATACCCATGAACAGGAAGTGTTCAAAAAAGGAACACAAACACAAGATAAGGACAGACGTTTTGATCGTGATCACGATCATGGCCGAGACCACAAAAGAGAAGGTAGAAAACACCATCATGGCAATGGTTCTTCTTCTTCTTCACCTTCATCATCACCTTCACCCTCTCCTTCAGTGTTTGGATGCAGTCATAGGGAAACTAATCGTGAGGATAAGGGAAAAAAAGTGAAAATCATCGACGAGACAGTCGAGAACGAGGACGAGGGCACTCTAAGGAATCAAGGCATAGAAGAAGGGAGAGTAGGGAACTGTGTAGACACCATAGACACTATGAATGAGATGATCATGAAGAACCCCTACTCGCAACTAGAAGCATGCTAGATATAACGGATGTCGTAAGAGTTCTAACAAGGTGCCAAAAGGATAGTAGGATCAAGAGGTTAGACATGAACAACATCCCATGATTTGAAGGGGGATACAATGCTGATCCTTAAAATCACTTACAAGAATTCCATGATGCATGTGCCTTGCAAAACATAGAAAATGAATCGAAAAAACTAAAGTTTTTCCTAAGACACTAGTGAAAGAAGCTGAAAGCTGGTACTAGTCCTTAGAACTAGAATCCATTCAGAGGTGGAGTACAATGTTAGAACTATTTAATGATAAGTACCAAACGTAGTCCCAAGTGTCTAACCTATGGAAGCAAATCCAAGGATGGAAGCAAGGATATCATGAACCCTTGGATGCTGCCATGGGCCTCTATTACACACTGTTACATCATTGCCCTGGCCATGGTTATTTTCAGTGGGATCAACTATGTGATCTTGTGGATGGACTTAGGCATGAAATAAGAAGAACCCTTGGGACGTATGCAGAACGAAGGTTATCAGAGCTTAGGTCTCATCAAATTCATAGATTGTTAGAGTAAGTAGCCAAAGAAGAAGGTGAGCTATGAAAGAGAGAAAGTGTGGAAGAATACAACCGAGATCATTCCCTTTGAAAAAGGGGAGTGAGATTTTGTGAGGAGGAAGAAGAGTCACCACTCGAAGATATGGTGATAGGAAAACTTTGCCTCTCCAAAAGTTAACGATAGAAGTATTGGCAAAGGTAGACCAAATGTGGGACACCCTGGATAGTAGGTTTGAAACTGTTCTTAAAATTGTAGAGGAGTCTAAGGAGCGAGGTAGTGACCATGACAAAAGGAAAGAGAGAGAAGTGGAAAATGCACGTAACAAGGGTAAGGGTAAAATGGCCATCACAGAAGAGGTTGTGGATTAAAACATAGACACTGATGGTGGATGCAAGATATACCAATATGACCATCCTAAGGGATGTCGCCCAATGATCTCACATCTATAAAATTTTGGGGTGTATGCACTTAACCCACAACCAAATAAACAGCAAACACCCTGATGGTTACCTTATCCCCAAGGTAACCCAAGGCAGTTCTACCAAGCTTCAACATATTATCCAAGTGGAACTCCACCACAACCCATTGAGCAACATCAATAATGGCAATACCCATAGTCATGGGGGATGCCACCACCAAGGCAATAATACCTCTACTAGCAACCGGACCCATATGGCTACTACGTGTAGCATCCAATCTCTCCAAATGACTCTGTTAGTCACGTTACACCACAGCATCACTACCAAGCTTATGAGTATTATATAACTCCTTCTCCTAGGGGAGATAACCCACAAACATACCATCCTTCAAATCCATCCGCAACTCTCACACTGATAGCTCCATTACCACCCACTCTAGCAATGCAAGGGGAACTCGCTACTCAACTATAGCAACGCAATGCCACGAGGGCTGTGAATCTTTAATCCATTGTTGGTGCTGACAACCATATGAAGAAAAGACCTTTCTTTAGAACCAACAGTCCAACCAAGCCCTCACAACCACAAGCGGTTGAATCTCTGAATGCCTCTCCATCAAATAAGGCTTTAGAGCTCCCTTCAAACCAAACACCGAGCTCAACGCATATGGTTATGTTAACACATGCCGTTACTAACTGGATTAGGGTTGGCCACCTTCCCAAGAAATTCTCTGATCCTTGAAGCCCTCTAATCTATCTCCAAATCACTAGGAATGAGCCATGCAAAGCTCTTCTGGACTCAAGTTCTGGAGTCAACCTAATATCACAAGAGATGTACAAAGCCTAGAACCTGCCTCCATTAAGGAAGAACAATATTCACCTAGAGCTGGCTGATTGGTCCATCACTGTTCCCTTGGGACTGGTGGAGGACATCGTTACCACTGTGTGTGGTTGGTCATACCCAACTAATTTCCTAGTGATACAAGTGAACAATGGTAAAGGGGACTTCCCAATAATAATGGGAAGGGCATGGCTAAGTACTATAGATGCATGCCTATGAATCCATGATCTTTCCCTAGAAATATCCAAGAAGAACACTTTTGGAAAGATCGAGAAGAAGAAGGTTCCATGCATCACATATAGTGATATAGGGTGAAATTGCATGCAGAGATCATGGGTTGTGCAAAGTTTAGCATTGCCTATATGAAACCGGTATGCACAAGATATTAATATACAAAAGTGCCTATATGTAGTAGCCACATGACAAGAAGACACCTAATGGCTGATGGCTGATCAAGAGAGAAACTCACTAACGTGCATGGAACTAACTAAGGGAGTAACTAGTGCTTACATTGAAAGCATAGATACACTAGAGCAAGTCCACTACCAATTTCTAAGCCTTAACCTTGAAAACATCAACTAGGGAAATTTGGAAATTCCTAAAAAATTTAAACAAGAGCCCCTAGATTTGAACCATTGCCCACTGATATGGAATATATGACCCTTGAAAATGGAAAACCGGTAATCATCAACGCAAGACTTTCTTCTAAACAAAAAGAAAGATTGCTAAAGATAATAAACAAGTGGTCAAAAGCCTTTGTATAGTCATATCCTGAATTAACTGGAATAGATCCTAGGATATGCCAACATAGGATTTACATTGACCCCTCCATGAAACCTTGAAAACAACCGTAGAGGCGATTGAACCAAAAATTGAAGCAAGTAGTACAAGAAGAAATAGAACAGCTTTTTAAGGTTGGGTTCATATATCCTGTTGCTGATAGTGAATGGGTTAGCCCTCTGGTGATCATGCCTAACAAGGGAAGCAAATGGAGGGTGTGCATAGATTTTAGGTTGATGAATATGGCAACATTTAAGGATCACTTTCCATTTCCATTCATTGACCAAGTCTTAGACACCATAGCAGGGCATCGCTATTATAGTTTTCTGGATGGCTATAGTGGATACAACCAAATACGGATAGCCCCAGAAGACCAAGCAAAGACAACATTCACTAGTCCTTGGGGAACGTTTGCATATAAAAAAATTCCATTTGGCTTGTGCAATGCTCCTACCACGTTTCAACACCTAGTTCTAAGTATATTCCAACAGTAGATAGGGAATAGAGTAGAAGTCTTTATGGACGACTTCTCCACCTATGGAACAAGTTTTGATCAAGCCTTGGACCAATTAGAGGGAGTACTGAAAAGATGCGTAGAAACTAATTTAAGGCTCAACTGGCAGAGAAGCCATTTAATGGTCCAAGAAGATGTAGTACTTGGGCATAAACTTTCACATGCAGGAATAGAGGTAGACTCAGATAAAATTAGAATCATCCAAGGAATCACTCGGCAACTGGAAACTATCAAAGACATTTGATCATTCCTTGGACACAATGGCTACTATAGGAGATTCATTGAGAACTTCTCCAAGGTTGCCAAACTGTTGGTAGAGCTAACAAAGAAGAACGTACCATTTGAGTGGACTAGGGAATGTGAATGAGCATTCCAAACTCTGAAACAGAAGCTTGTAGAAACTCTCATTTTACAAGCTCCTGACTAGTCCAGGTCATTCCACATAATGACTGACGCATCCAATTATGCTTTAGGAACCGTACTTACACAGTTAGATGAACAAAAATGCCCTTACTACATCCACTGTGCAAGTAGAAGTATTTCCGGTGCACAACTTAACTACACAACTACAGAGAAAGAATTAATGGATATAGTGTTTGCACTAGATAAGTTTAGGCACTATGTGTTAGGTTACAAAGTGTTCATCCATACAGATCATAGTGCAATCTAGTTCCTCATGAACAAGCCAATAGTTAGTACTCATATTATACGATTGAAAAGGCATCGAGAATGTAGTTGCAAATCATTTATCTTGGTTGCACTGGGACAACAAAGAGGATGAATATGTAATGTTTGATCATTTTCCTGATGAAGCCCTCTTTGCCCGTGTAGTGAATAACCAACCCACAGAGACGAACTGGTATAGTAGCATTCTCACCTATCTTCTTACCCAACAAACACCACAGGAGCTAGACTTTAGGAAGAAACAACAGTTTCTTCATCGAGCCAAGTACTTCATGGAGATCAACGAAAAACTTTACAAAGTGTGTCCTGATGGCTTGGTTCAATGGTGCATGCCCAAGGTAGACCAACTGAGAGTTCTCGAAGATGCTCATGAGGGCCCTTGTGGGGGCACTATGTGGGGAGATGAATGGTTATTAAGATCTTTCTTGCAGGATATTACTGGCCAACATTATTTCGGGATGTCCATCAATTTGTCTGATCTTGTGAGCACTGCCAATGTGATGGAGGAATGACTGCTAGAATGGAGGGTTTGCAATAATAGATTCAACCTTTAGAACCCTTTGACATTTGGGAAATAGACTTTATGGGGTCCATTACATCAATGTCCAATGGAAAAGCTTACATTGTAGTTATCATAGACTATCTAATGAAGTGAGCTGAAGTAGATTCTGTTACAGACTACACATCATCTACAACTACACAATTTGTGCAACAATAAATCGTAAATAGGTTTGGTGTGCCACGTGCACTTATTTTAGATAATGGAACACACTTCATAGGTGCAACTTTTCAAAAGCTAATGCAACACTTAGGGGTTGAAGATAAATTGACTACACCTTATCACCGCCAAGCTAATGGACAAGTTGAGGTCACCAACAGGGAGATCACTAAAANCAACTTTAAATGTGCTAGAAGAAAATTGATTAGCTACCCTATCATCAAATGAGTTGCACAAGGCATATAACAAGCAACATCATGGCCTGAAGATTCGAAAGGTTAAGTATCAACCAAGAGATAAGGTTCTCTATTGGAATCCCACACATGTGCCACAACACACAAAATTTCAAACACTGTGGGAAGGACCTTACATTATTCATGCAACCTTTTCTTCAGGGGCCATGACCATATACAAACCTAAGAGCCCTAATAAGGGATTGTTAGTTAATGTGCAACACACCAAACCCTTCCATGAATTTAGAATGGTCAATGCACATAATACCTTTGAGAAGGGATGACCCTGCTCACTATTTTGGATCTCCTCCTTCCAACTCAATCATGGGGGAGATGACCACCTCTGCTAACCAATTGAGGCCTCAGTTCCTTTTTAAGTTTTTGTTTTACAAGTTTCTTTAACTTTTCTTATTTTTGTTTTTTAACATCATTTATACTTTTCCATTTCTTTGTGTGGTTGCTTTTTTTATTAGGTTCATCACCTAATAAGTGCTCCTGATGGTGGTATGAACTATATTTTATTGATTGCTAATGTTTGGTTTTTACCTTGGAGTTATAATGTTGATACTAAGGTATGGTTCTTTTGATATAACAAACAATGAGTCCATGTCACCTGGGCATCCATGAATTTCTATGGTCTCTCTTGGCTTGGAACTATACAGTCCCTTTCTTTAATAATAAAACTATTAACAAATTGGTGATTGGGAATTTCTCAAACTAAGGAAGGACTTAAGGACTGAAAAGGATGTGACTTCAAGGGGAATTGATGCATTTGTGCTGGCTATTCTCTTGGGTGCTTGGATGTTTTCTTCTTGAGTTTTTCTTACCATTCTGACATTGCTCCATTATTGGGAGGTTGAGCCAATAAAAATAAGTCTTTACATGGTGTGGTTCTCACGCAAAAAAAAAAGAAAAAAGAAAAAAAAAGAGAAAAAGTAAAAATTCAAAGCACATCCCTTAGAAAAAATAATCATATGGGCTATAAGCACTAGTTATGGACCTAAACAAACATGTTCCCTCTAACTAAGGCCCTCTCTCACTTCCTACTTTTCCCTTTCTCATTTCCTCGGAATGGTGGTGACTCTTTGGTGGAAGCATTCTTGTTACTTCAAGTGGATGGATTGGCCAAGTGTAGTAAGGTGAATTCATTGGATGTGGATTGTTTGAGGCCATATTTGGAATGGGATGTACTCAGTCACATTAACCATACATAGACAAGGGGCTGTACACCACTTTGTTCTTGGAACTCCATTCCATTCTCTTCTTCCCATCATTCTTTCTCCACTTTCCACCTCATTTCTAGTTGTATCAATAGTCTATATCTTGGTTGATGCATTGTTTTCTTTTTGGTAAATTCTTGTGGTTAAGACTTTAACTCTTGCTTTCGAATGACATTTCCAGAGCCTACAGACTCTTTGAATGTGGGGTTGTCAGGGCATAAAGGACATGCACCTTCTTTGGGGAGGACCCATTGGCATTCCTATTTGGTGCATTAGTTAACTTCTTTCCCTTAAACATTCCTGCAATCAACATTTGTTTTTTTCATTACCATCTCTGACATACAATTTATTAGCATTATCGTTGTTTCTTTTTCTCCATCTTTCTTATTCCTTATCTTTTTTCCATTCGATTGCTACTAGAGGATCGCTCTTAGTCATGGGGTTCCTGGTCCAATTTTTTCAATTTTTCTAACCCCTACACCTTGGGTAGTCACCAGTGTTATATCTCTAGAATCCATATTAGCCATATCACAACTCAGCCAATGGACCTTACACCGAGGCAAGGTATCAACTATATTGTGATTTACTTATCCTTCTCATATGTGGCTATGTTGTGTGTGTAGATGACAATCATATAGCAATGGACTAGACCTGGAGGAAACACTCAGGATGGACTGGTGCTGGAATAGTTGTGCAAGGAATAAGATTGATGGTGTGGTTATGGATGGACAATGGAAGGTGCAATCCTGGTATTGGTAGCAACACATCTTCTTCTTTTCTCTCTCTCTCTCTTCTTTCTTAGCTGCCAAATAAGGTTGAATGTGAATTTTGTATAGTGTTCACTCTTGTGGTCATGAACACTAATATTTTCATGTATTATAATGATTGATCCATTCACATGTCATCCCATTCACCATTAGTTGTCATTCAAGTCAATAATCCCATACCTTACCAATATTTTGTAAGGAACTCAAGGACAAGTTTTCATTCAGTCATGGGGCTATGATGAGCCTTGATATCACGTATGTGATATCGCATTCACCATGCGATATCACATACGTGATATCGTGTCCTACCTTATCTTCTATAAATAAGAGGTGGTGCCCCTTGTTTCAGGCAGTAAGACTTAGACCCTTAGCCAGATTCTTGTAGTTTAGTCATTCCAGAGTTAGAATAATTTTTTTGTGCCCGCAGTAGGAGTCATAGAGTGAATGGATCTTTATTCAAGCAATTTGTACCTGAGCACACATTTGTGTATGATAATAAAGACGAACTTTATGATAAACCTTGTAGCATACAGATTAAGCTAATTAGTAATTAATTATTGTTGAATGTTTAATGCTTTCTTAGTTAACTAATCTCTCTCTCAACCTTTGACTCTCTTAGTTAAGTACACTCAGTACGATAGCTTCAAGCATGCGTGTAGTGCTTGGTAACCTAGTAACAATTAGCATTTGGTAATCCCAGCAGCGTTGCACTGGTTTAGGATGTGTACGGTAAGTTGGAATGGATAGTGGTGTTAGGAACATTTAGAACTTAGTTAATGAATAGTTAATGTGAGTTAGTCACTTAGTTCTCTCTCCATTTCCTTTATTAGCATAAGACATAAAAAATTATAAAAGTTATAAAAAATCATATACCTCAAACTTACTTAACCATACAACCATGACAATACAAGTAAGTTTGGGAAGACAACGATTGATTAACCCCAAGTGTTCCATTAAGGCACATAAGCACTTAGTCCTTGGAGTTCAACCAGATCGTGCATGAAATGCTCGTATTCATATGGTTGAGTGTAGGGGTACCTTGCCACTCATCAAAGGTGATTATCAAAGTTCTTTTATCATCAAAGTACTATCGCTACAAAGTAATGTTAAAATCAAGTGTGGAGACTAGAGTCTCATATTAATAGTACTGATAGAACCTCTAGAAATTTTTCTTTAGAATATTCATGATTTACATTAAACATACCAATTCAAATGCTTGAATCTTTCAACAGAGATGAGCTTTGAGATTTTAGAGGAAAGCACAATGCCAAGACACAATAATAAAAGTTCAACACAAGGCTATTAGTCCATGAATTACATGCAAGGAATTAATGCCATTTGAAACCACACACATTCTAGTAAAGAATCCAGAAGATGATATAAATAGCATAAGCTTTCATTCATCCATAAAACTAATTACTTCATGCTCATACGTTCTCAAAAGATACCATAACCAAATAGTCACAAATATTCCAACTATGTGCTTATCTTAACATTTGTTGAACCTAGAGATAACATTCCATGGACTTAAAAGATGTAAGTACACATCAAAATAATTTAGTATTTTTTGATTATTCAAAAGGAAAAAAAAGAAATTAAAGCCCAACATGATAACTAGAAGGCAAAGAAATAGAAACTTACCATAACTTAACTTACTTTCAATAACGAGGGAAAAAGATTAATGAAGTTTGAGATGAGGTACTCTATCGTGAAGTACCTCCTTAACTTTTCCTTCTTTTTTATTAGTCCTTTTATTTGAAAGCTAATATTTTTTATATTCTTTATGATGAAAATAAATTTGATCACCTTTTGTATCACCCATCATTTCAAGGAGTTTTCTAGTTTTTAACTTATTATTATTTCCCAATATTGCTTCCTACAAAAAATTCTTACTAGGAAATTTTTGGCTAGACCAAGCATTAATCTTATTTTAAACAACATGAGGATAATCAAATTTTTGTTTGCTTCCATAATTTTTATAGATAAATAAAGTGTTCACCTCATGAATGGGGTTATCAATCTTGATTATGCTTGAGCATGAGCTTGTATGCTCTTGTGAGACTTTTTCTTTATTCCTAGGCTATTTTCCATGATCCTCTCCTCCTTGAAAAACTTTGTAGTCCTTATTTAAAGGGGATAGTTGTTGAATCTTAGCTTTTATGTTTGAGATTTTTTCTTTTAACTTGGTATGAACTACATCACGCTTTTTATTTATAAATTTCTTCACCTTCCTAAAAAAATAATGTGAAATTAGAATTTCTTCTCGTAATTCACTATACCTTTTATCATTCTTACCTCTTAGTTCATTAGTAGCTTGTAGATAACCTTCACCTAAAAGTGCCATGCATATGAGCTGAGAATTATTTGTAGAGTCATCTACTTCTTCCTCACCTAGCTCACCATCATCCCAACTAGTATAGAAGTTGTTATTTTTCATCTTTATATTAGAATTTGAAAAAGTTTTACCTCTTTCCTTATCTGTAAATTGATTGGATCCTTGTTGATTGAAGTTCTTACCTCTCCTTGCCATGAGTCTTTGCAGCCTTCTTGAGAGAAGTGCTATCTCCTCATCGTTGTCCATGTATTATTTGGCATGTTCCTTTTCATTGGAGGTTGATTTTAGGAAAATGGATTTTTCTTGAATAGCCCCTTCGCTTATGAGGTTCATTTCATAAGAAATAATAGAAATTTAAAGCTCTTCAAACTTTAGAATAGAGAAATCTCTAATTTCTTTCATGGCAGTAACCTTTGGTCTAAACTTAGGTTGAAGAGTTCTAATCATCTTTATTATGACATTGCTTTCAGGAAAATATTTACTAGTATCTCTAATAGATACAACAAGATCATTTTCTCTAGAAAAATAATATTTTATTTTCTTTTCTTCTCTTATTTTAAGTTTATCATATTCACTTTGAAAAAATAAATGTTTAGATTGCTTGACTATAGAAGTTCCCTCATAGGTAGCCTCTAGAGTTTCCCAAATTTCTTTGGCCGTTTTACTTCCAACTACTCTATTAAACTTAGATTTATTCAATGAACAATATAAACAATTTTTTTGTTTTGAATCAAACATGAACTTATCTTTTTATTCTTGTGTCCATTTGCTTCGAGGCTTGATGGCTTTTTTTGAGGTGTCGATGGACAATGTGTAGCCTTTGAGGATGGACTCCCATACTTCAAAATCCATAAACTAGAAGAAGCCTTGCATCCTTTCCTTCTAATAGGTAAAGTTAAATCCAGCAAACATTGGTGGCTTTGTGTATGAAGTCCCTTCCATTTTTTACTCTTGAAAGTTAATGTAGAGTGCAAGAGTACTAGGGTTTGATACCACTTGAGGATTCTAGAACTTAGAAGGGAAGGGGGAGATGGGTGGTGTGGTGTGTGGGGGGAGATATGAATAAGTTTTCCAAATCAAAATTTATAGCCACAAAAAGCACAACCAAATTTAACATGGTTTTCCAACATGGGTAGTCTAGACTTGGAGGGTAGATCACTTTCACACCTTTGAACTTTGTTTCTCTAAAATATGGTTTAAAGGTTATCACATCCTATAAAAAATCTAAGCTCCACTACAAAGTGTTTCATCATTGCGAAACCACTCAATCCTGTAAGGTCCCAACAAGCTTAGAAAGTCGTTTCAAGTATCCCACAACCTTTACAAATTGAGCTCCACTCCAAAGTGTTTTGACGCTGCACAAACACTCAATCCCATAGGATTCTGACAAGGTTAATAACAATGCCTTCTCATAAGAAGTACATCAACCCTAGTGGGGCGACAAGAAAGAAATAAAAACACAAGGAAATAATGTAACTAAGTTTATAGATCATTGTATTTTGAGGAACAATTCACAATCAATCAAGCTAATGAATTTACAAATGAAGTACACAAGTAAAATATCCAAGGATTGCTTTGATAGTGAGTTCATGCAAAAATATTTCACAATGCTTAAGAATATGAAGTAGTCTTATAGCCTCGGGGTTTCCAAAATTACCTTAGAATTTATGCAATGGCTATCTAATGGCTAGTGTAGACATCTTCTTCGAGATTGGAATATCTTGCTAAAAATAACTTCAATTTTTAGGAGATGTCTTTTTTTGAAATGGAGATGTCTTCTCTTGCAAGGAGACATCTCCTATTTGTGGGAGAAGTCTTCTCTAGGTTACCTCCACTTTGGCTAAGACATCTTCTACTTCTGGGAGACGTCTTATTGACTTTTGAATCTTTGATTTGCAAAGCTTCCTCTCGATCATTTAAGCATGTTATTTTAGCTTATAGTCATCTTTACTTGTTCATGATCCCCTGAGTCCTTATAGTCTTCACTTTGAGATTTCTTGTAGATGTCATTCTTTGAGCTCTCCTTCATGCCTTGTAAAAATATCACCTTCCACAACATTCTATGTTCTCCATCTTCCTTAAGGCTTTAACATACTACAAGGTCAAAAAAACTTACTAATGCTCATATGGTGTTCATGCACCTTATGAATAGTATCATGAGATCATACCTAGATCTATTTATTATCATGTTTATTGATGAAATTTGAGTGTACTCTTATTTCAAGGAGTTATATAAGCAACATATAAAGATCATTTTGTAGATGCTTAGAGAAGATTATTTGTTCATCGAATCTTTCAAGTGTTCCTTTTTATGCCATAAGATTCAATTCTTGGGACATGTTATTACAGAGACTAGTATAATGGTGGATCATACTAAGATATCAGTTATTCATGATTGGCCTATTTCCAAGGATGTTAGTAAGGTTTGTAGTTTTCTTGAGTAGGTAGGATATTATAGGAGATTTGTCAATAACTTATCTTGCATCACTTTACCTCTCATTAAGCTATTGTAGAAGGATGTTGGTTTCTTATGAGACCCATGTTGTAAGGCTACCTTTGATCAACTTAAGGGTAGATTGATCTCTAGTTATATTTTGGTTTTACCTACCCTAGGTAAGCCATTTTACATTAGTGCCAATGCTTTAGGAGAAGGTTATGGCTATGCTTTATGTAAAAGGATAAAGCGGTAGCTATGCCTCATGATAGCTTACGCCTCATAAGACACATTATCCCACTCATGAATTAGAGTTGGGAGTGGTGGTATTCACCTTGAAGGTTTGGCATCCCTACTTATTTAGAGAGAAATTTATGATTTGGATGGATCATAAGGGATTAGAGTATCTAAAGAATTAGTTCTAGTTGAATCTACATTGGATGAGGTAGGTTGAACTATTGGCTGATTTTGATTTTACCATCTAGTATTAGATGAGAAAAAGAAATGTTATTATAGATGCCTTGAGTTGTATGGCTAGTAAGATCAATAGTTTGGTGATTCAATTAGACATTATAGGTGGGATTTGTGTAGAGTAGCAATGTGCTCCTTGGTATTAGGATCTTAAGCATTATGGTGATTTTTTATAGTATTTGATTCATTTGGGTTTCTTCGTTGTAAGGTTTGGGTGTATGTGCCTAATTACTTATGAAAAGCCTTGTTGGATGAAGCTCATCTAAGGAAGCTTAAGATGCATCTGGATAGTGACAAAATGTACCAAATGTTGAAGAGGGTATATTGGCAGAAGTAGGTTGGAGAATTTATAGCTAAATTTCTGATATGTTAGTAAGTTAAACTTAAACACCAATGACTTGGTGGCTACTTGTACCCTTACACTATTGTAGAGTGAAAGTGGAAGGTGATTATTATGAATTTCATTACATGTTTACCTTACACTATATGTGGAAGTGACACTATTCTTATTGTTGTGGACTTGTTGATCAAGTTAGCTCATTTCTTAGTTTTGAAAACTTTAGCCAGTGTAGAGGATGTTATGCAACTATTCATCTCTAAGATCATATAATTACATGGAATTCCTATCAAGATTATCTTGAATCATGATGTAAAATTCACTTCTTAGTTTTGACATGTGTTTATGAACAACCTTGGTACTAGACTAAACATAAATTCAACTTATTATCTATAGATTAATAGTTAGGTTAAAAGCATCAACCAAGTATTAGAGGATATGCTTCAGTCTTACACCTTGTAGCTTTCAGATAGTTGGGATAGGTTGTTGCTGGTGGAAAATTTTTCTTATAATAATAGCTATAAGTCGAGTTTGAAGGAAACACCATACAAAGTATTATATGAGAGACCTAGCAAAACTTCCTTATGCTGGGATGCAATCAAGGATAGGTAGCATATCAGTTTGGAAATCATGTTACAAATGATAGAGTAAATTAGGGATATTCATGAGTAGCTAAAAGTAGTTTAAGATTGTTAGGTGAGCTATGAAAACCATAGGAGGAGGCCTGTTAAGCTTGTAGTTGGTGAAAAGATGTTTGTTTATGTCTCTCTACTAAAAGTTTTGATGCATTTTAGTTAGAAAGGAAAACTTGCACATCATTACATTGGACCATTCAATATTCTTCAGTGCATAGGAGAGGTAACATATCATGTTGGTCTTCCTCCACAACGTTCGAGCATGCATGATGTATTTCATGTCTTCAAGCTATAAAAGTATGTTGTCGATGATATTCATGTTGTTGATTGGATAGAGGTATAACTTCAAGTCGATGTGTCATATGTGGAGCATCTCATTAGGATCTTAGATTGAATGGAGTACTAGTTGCACAACAAGACTATTCTCATGGTGAAGGCCTCATGGAGCCATCATGGTTCCCATATTCTACTTGGGAGGTTGAATCCAATTTACATTCTTCTCATCCTAAGATCTTTTGAAAAGGAAGATTTTTAAGGGGGGAAAGATGTAACAACCTATATTTTTAAAATATTTTATATGTATGATCTTTGCAGAGTTTATGATCCTTATACTTGCATGTGCTCTATACCTATTTTGATCAAGTATATTTTTTATGGTTTTACTGAGAGGGTTTATGGTGATGCATGAATGTTCTTATCTATCTTCAAATATTTAATTATTAGGTATTTTTTTACTATCATTTAGAAAATATGCACTAATCCTATTATTAAGTGTGTCAGGATCTCTTGAGGATTGGTTGGGAGCATGACATGACATGTGTTTTCTGGTTTGTTTAATCATTTTTCTAGAATGCATGGTGTGATCCCAGTGGTTATGTGGCTTAATGATTTTTATATGTATAAATATATGTTTATGTATGTATTTTTTTAAATTAGTTTTATTTTATTTTTTATGAGAGGATGTTCTAATATATTTTTAGTATTGTGTATTTTATGGTATTTTTTCCTTTTAATTATTTTGGCATATGAGGGAGTTATGTGAGTGGGAGAGAAAGTTACATTTGAGAGACACTAGATTTTTGGTATTATGCTTTTAGTTTTATGTTGGATTGGGTAATTGGTGTTTTCTCTTGTTCCATGGTTTTTCTTGGTCATCTCCATTAAAACTTCCACAAACCATACTTTCAACATACTTTGATGATTTGGGAGAGTTTCTATGGGAGATTAAAGATGTGAAGGTGCTAGTAGATTATGGATTGGTTATGTGGATTGCATGGATCTTTATGATTTTCTTTCATTTCTTGCAGCTTTTCATTATTTTGAACTGGAGGTTTATTATCTTAGCTTCTTCCTCTTTCATAGTAATAGGTTTTGTGCACATTTTTAGGATGGATATTATTTATTTTTATGTATGAATATGATATTATTGGGCTAAGAGGTATTAATTTTCATGCTTGAAATAATGTTTTCATTGATTATGTATGCTAAGTTTATGGTTTTGGGTTTTCCTATTTCATCATTTTTGAGCATGGATTCTATGAGATCACTCCAAAACTTTTTATGGGATCTAGTTGTATTATTCGTGCACTTAGTTGATTGTAATTGAATGATAGAACCACTGTAATTTCTTATTTGGTTGTGATCTTGGATTCTTGGGGAGAGAAAAAGATGTGGTTTTCTTTCATATGATGGTTAGTGTAAAGTTTTGGGAATTTTGTTTCACTAATTTTAATACTTTGCCTAGATTATTTTCCATTTCTTTGAGCTTGTCATGCTTATTAGGATTGTCCCTATTTTTGCATATTGGAGTGTGTTGAATTCCTATCTCTCTTATGCATGTGTGATCTTGGTTGTTGGTCTTTTCCTATTAAGATTTACAACATTATTCTTTGTCAATTAAGTGGTCAGTTTAGTCTTATGATTGCTCTTGTTCCTTGTTAGTTATTGTTCTTGAGTTATTGAGCTCTTACTTGTTGTTTCCTTATCAATTGTCCTCATCTTAGTGTTTTCTCGACTATATTCTAGTATTTCCCTACTGTATAAGACATCCCAAACCTTTGTCAAATGTTCCTTTCACAAGCTAGTTACTAGGGCAAGACATTTTATCTCAAATAAGACATCTCTAGTTTAGGCAAGATTTCTTACCCAAGATGTGTCACTGAAGTTGTTATGATGTCTTACTTAAGATATCTCAACCATAGTCAAGACATCTCAAAGTTGCCTAAGACACTGTGTCTTCATCATAGACATCTATAGTTATTATAAGATGTCTATGCTACAAGCCTAGCTCTGATATAATTGAATATTGTGGAATTTATTCCTTCATTTTGGCTTGATACTTGGAATTCTTACTCTCTAAGCTTTCCTAAAATCTTGCCAAGTCTTCCCCGTTTGTTGGATTAACATTATTTTTCTTGAGCCTTTAATTGTTGGCTATTTTTTCCTTTGGCTTAGATAATTGTGATTAGTTTAATATCTTGGTAGATTATGATCTTGTTCGCTTTGAATATCTTGGATTTTTATCTTGAAAATTTATTGATATTTCTATGTCTTGATATAAGCTTCATACCTTTCAAATCTTGATAATCTTTTCATTGAGTTTGAAGTACGATATTCTATCTCATGCTTTGGTTATTCCATGGTGTTTTTGTCAACCCATATATGATTATTGGTTGTTGGTAATTCTAGTCCTTTCATTTATTTTGATACTATCAAATTTTTGGAGGTTATGATTATGTTTTCTCTACTTGGACTTTGTTGATATCTTGGGATGTATTTGAGTTATGTAAGATCTATTAGTTGTTGGATTAGTTCCTTATGATGAAGATTTTCATGTGATTGGATTTGCATTGTTGGTATTATGTAGTTTTTTAGATTGGTATCCTTGTGAGGATTCCTTGAACTATTAGATCTCTTGATGTAATGGACTTTTTTATTTGGCTATTGTTCCCTCTATTGTTAGTTTGAAGGCCATGATTGTTATTTGTTGATTGTTTGAATTTTGGCACTAAGACTAAGTATGTTTGGTAGGTTAAAGATGGGCTCCATGGAGATAGTTTTGTGATTAACACCCATTGGGATGCATTAGTGTGGCTTTCATGGGTGGTTCCATCCTATGCGAAAAGGTGATTCCATGGCTCATTTGTCTTTTGTGATCTTCTCCTAAAACATTAGAGGTGATTTCTTAGGTAACACCTCTAGCATTGATATGTTGGGCAATGTTGGAAGTGATGTCTAGGGTGATACTTCATGATCCATTAAGACAAATAATAAATCCAAGTAGTTGGTAATTTGAATTTGATATGGATAGATTCCTGGCTTATGGTAAGTGGTGCATGCTAGCCTTTTTGTTGTGGTGATGGTTGGAGTAGACAAATGTTGATTTTGGTATTGCTTATTAGATGGATGATTTCATTGTTCATTACATGCTTATTTGGATATTTGAGCTAACATTTATTGTAGGTTAGCCATGCTCCTCATAACTCCCATGAGATCTATCCATTCAGTAATTGGAGAGGTTGCCAAGATTTCTTTATTACTTTTATACTAATAATTCATTTTATTATAAAGTTATTTAGTTGGGAGGAGATGGGAGATCTTGGAAGATTTGATATGATGATATGAAATTGATGATATTAAGTGTTCATTTTAGGCTTTGGCTATTTTATGTATTTGAAATTTTAGATTTTATGCTAAATATTATACCTCTTTTTTCTAGCTTTTGGATATATGGATATTTGTATGGTTGGACCTTTTACATCATGCCATTTTATACTTATGCCATGGAGATTCATTTTTGTAATTTATGTTAATATTTTTCTTGCATAAATATATATATATATTTTATGAGATTTTATGTTTACGTATTTTTTTTCACTATTTAGTTTCTTCTCTAATCCTTGTGTCATGGCTTCACACTAGGTTCCTTCCTTTCCTTTCACTATGAGATTGTTTTGTTAAGGGTTTTACCCAACATAATGCTATCTAACCTAAGGCCTAGGAAGGAGGATGTTATAATGTCATTCAAATCTACAATTGAAATTCTATTGATAATATGAATCACTTTATATTTGGCTTCTATCCATAATATTTTTAACACTTGAGCATCATTCAACATGTATCTTGTAATTTCAATTACGGATTTGTTTTTCCTTTCTACAACACCATTTCGTTGTGGTGTGTATGACATTGTGAATTTTTTATTTATTCCATGATAACTACAATACCTTTTAAATTCATTTGAGATATATTCAACACTACTCGATTCTCATCTTAAAATGTTTAAATAGTTCTAACACTAGTAACTTTAGAAACATTTCATAAAGTCATGTCATTTAACTAAAATCATCAACAAAGATAATAAAATACTCTTTATTTCTTATTTCTTGCAATGAAAAGGTTCCACATACATATGAATATGTGATTTCAAGTGGTATTATAGTCTTTATCTCATGGTTTCATGTAAACAATAGATAGTGCATTCTCCCAAACTTACAAGAGGCAAAATCTAATATCTTATTATCATCAAAGTTTGGAATTTTAGGACAAAATTAATGCATCTTTATTAAGATCTTTACATTTACATGTCCATGTATTAAATGTTGTTTTAAGTAAATCTATATTTTCCATCATATCCACAATTTTGAATATGCCATTGCATGCAACATCATATGATATAACATCATCATAGTGTACCATGCAATAAGGTATAACATACTTATTTTTCTCAAATTTAACTTAAACCTTCATTTATCAACTAATATACTGAAATTAAACTTATATAAAATTCATTATTTTAAACATCTTTTAATTTTAGCCCTAAAATTATCAAGTTTCCACTTTTAATAATTTTAATTAAATCATCATTTATAATTATTACATAGTGTGGATTTGGCATGTGTTTTTTGTTTACTAATAATCACAATTTTTTTCTAAAATTATGTGAGGCTCAAGAATTAATATATATGAAATTATTTAAGTTGTTATTTATGGTGAGGTCATTTAAGTCCATAGTTGAAGTTTGAGCCTCCTCTACAACATTGGTAGTTTTGGACTTATTTAGATTTTGTCACTTTTCATATTCAACTTTTTTACCTTATTTTTAATAAATTTATTTGTCTATAATTTATTCATGACCTTAGCTTTAAGTTTATTAGAATTTTCATAATAATGATTAATGTCATGACTACCCTCTTTTTTACAAATATGATAACATCTTGATACTTTCTATCTCTTTCAATATCTGTTTGTTTTAACCACCATTGCTTGAGAATTTGCTTTTATTGCTTAGGTGTATGCATTCATCTCTACTTCTTTAGGGATCTTTATGCATGAATCCATCATGGGGTAGGTTTTGCCATCATTTTTGACAATTTTTTTAAAGACACTATATAACGGCAGTAGCATCTTAAGCCAATTTAATTATATGGTTTTAGCTAAAACTTGTGCATTTTAAGCTTTTACTCTAGCCTACAATGTTGATACCATTTGTACAAGAGTGGCCACAAGTTCATCTTCCTTTAAACATAGTGAATTTAATTAGTTCTAGAGGGATACCAACTTTGATTCATTCTTAACTTGAAACATTTTCTCCAGCTTTTCTACATTTTGTATGTAGAATCTTGCTTGTCAATCAATTATATAAAATTTCTAGATACAGTCAATGCAATATGTGCCATCTTGTTATCATTGTTCACCACAATGGTTTTAGCAAGGATTTCTTTTAAGCTATTTCCATATAGCAAAAATCTCATCTAAAGTTTCCAAATGTGATAATTGGAAACTTTTAACAATTGACTATTAGGCAATGAGATATGAGTTCTCACTTAAGTCATGGATGTATCTAATTTTTAAAAATATAGTTACTCACTAACTTGTTCTGATATCATGTAAAGTTTATAGAATTAATAATGATCAACTATCATTAGACACATAAAAAGGAGAAAGATAAGGCATTCATTCAAGCATCACTTCATCAATACTTAAGATACATGAAGCATTGCATTGATAAAATAACTAGTCATAACTATACATAACAATTACAATAGAATGCTAACAAATATATTAATGAACATTTAATCAATAAATAAAATTAGTAAGATACGGTGACAATAAGAAGCATCACAATAGTGTGAACAAAATGTATGAAATATACAACATAGTGTATCATAGCAATGAGAAATAAAACATGTACATAAAATACAATATTGAGTTTGTATATTAAGTAATATCTTTAATAGCTAAAGATCAAATTTTTGTGATACATATATCTTAGCCATTGCTTTAAAGTATGTATCCATTATTAAATGCACCTTGACCATTTTGTTGTAAGATTTCTCATCATCGTAGTAGAAGTCTCACTATAAACAATGCTCTTAGTAATGTGAGATGTGGAGGTTGATAGTGGTGGTGGATAAGATGAAACTATTTTTCAAAGAAAGAAGAGGTAGAATCTTTAATAATGATTTTTTTCTTTACTTCTTATGGCTATATTGTCTTATGTTTGTTGGAAGTCATTTCGATAAATAGTTGGCTGAAAATATTTTTTTGAAAGATTTATCATAATTAACAATGTTTCACAAACATTAGTGATAATGGCCTCCATCTTTAATTTTTCCTTTGCCTCTTCTTTTTCTAATTTTTTAAAATTCTTATACATGCATTCCATCCCATATATCTCACTATATATATCAAGCTTGTTTTACTTCACTTTTGGTGTACTTAATTCTTGTTTTCAAAATTGCATAATGTAGAGAATATAACAACTATTGTTGATAGCCCTTTACTACTCACTGTTTTAACAAGAATGATTATAATTCATCTTTGATAAGGTGATTGATTCTTCATGTTCTAAGAAAACTTCTTTTTACTATGCTTTGAAAATTTCATTGCACATATCTAACTCCATCTCATCAATTATCCAAAGAGATCTATCTTAGATAGATATTTATGGAACTTTGCAAATAACTCAATTTTTCTACCATCTTTTAATTAATGAATACTCATTCGATCATTTTAATCCAATGAATTCTTAAGAATGACCTCCATCTTTAATTCATAATAAATTTTGCAAGATTTTTCTAATCAAGTTGAGGAAAGACTCAAATCAAATGGCTCAAGCAGGTGGCAAACATGGTGAAGCATGTTACTGTGCATAACATTTCATCGAACACTTGTCATGTATTCTCCATGCTACCATGTTTGGGGCATTAATATCTGTCAATTCATACCACATACATAATGGTTTTTGCTAGAGGTAAGCTAAAATATAGAGATTAATGATTTCAACAATAGAGTTTTCAAAAGAAAGAGAAGAGTACCAAAAAGGGGCAGATTCCACTCAAGTTAGGAATTCAATTTACAAAGCCATGAGAGTAGTTGGTAAGCACAAGCACCATACTTGTGAACCAATGCAGGTCACACATCACACATGTCCTAGAATTCATTGTCATTGGTGGCAATGATGGCCACAATGGCCTTAGTGTTAGAAGCTTTTGGAGGGTGGAAATTGTAGGAGGAAACATCATCATTTTGATTTTCAAAGAAAAAGAGAAAAAATGTAAATGATTCCTGTAGTGTGTGATTACAAGAACTACAAAAGCAAAAGAACATAAATAAATATGGCTCCTAGTAAAACATAGTTTTTCTCTTTGTTGGTGTTGAAATTGTCACTAGAAGAATTCTAGAGGAGGCTCTACAAAAATGCATGACATATACCAAAACCCTCAAAAATTTGTTGAGGCAGCATTTGAAAATTTATAGGTTCTTACCTTTGAAGATGCCAAAAAAAGAAGGATGCACCAGCATACCATGTGGTTGGTTATAATTGTTTGTAGTTTGATTGCAAAGTGGAGATTGCAATAGAACCCATCATTAGTTTTTTTCATGACATCCATTGAGGATATGTAGGTGTATTTCGAGGGCAACGATAGGTGTAGAGGTTACAATCCACATCCATTGTTTATCTTAGGATTTTTGCTAATACATGGTTGCCTCACAATACTTTGATAGTTTTGGGTTGTTAAATTAAAATGAAAAAAATGCCTACCTTATTGGTAGAATTTGTCAAATTAATCATGTGGTGACGGTTCCCTTAATTTGCTAAAACACATGGTTTTACCTTGACACCTTTATGTTTATTTACTTCAAAAGGGGATATTTTTATGGAAGAGGAAATTTAAGGGATATGTATTTCTCTATTTTTTTGTAACTTCATATGTTGATCTTCATGATATTTGTTCTTGAGAAAACACTTGGCAACCATAGCTCAAATTTCTAATAACTTTCTATGGAAGTTATAACCTCTAGAGTGGTTATGAGTTAACACCACTAGATATTTGTAATACCCTTAAATTCTCATAATTATTGTAACTACCCTAAGGTCACTATAAAAGAATCTTCAAAGGTAGAATTGGGAAAACCTTTTTGGGAAGAAGAAATTGGAAGATTGCTTGTAAGATGGCTTGCTAAAGACATTATTTTGGTTACCTTATTTTAATTCTATGAGTTTATTATTTTCTATTTTGTTTTAGTTGCTTAGCTAGTGGTTTAGGTAGTATCATGCTTGGAATTTATATTTGGGATTTTTAGATCACTTTTATAGTTCTTTGTTACATTATAGTAGACTCCTATTAAGATTTTCGATAGAAGAACTCATGTTGGAAAGCCTCAAGAATAATTTATTAGAGAAGTTTATTATTATGTAATGCTTAAGGTTGCTATTAGGATTGCTGTAAGAGAGCCTTTGTTGTAGACAAGCCAGTTGAACAATTCAATAGTCTAGAGGGTTTAAAATTTTTTTTGGTATCTTGATAGGACTGAAATAGCTTTTTGATTTTAAAAGTATATTCCCTTGGTATTTCAATTGAAAATTTTCAAATCTTTAAAAGCTCTATTATATGCAATTTAGAAATTGCTTATTTGAGCCTAGAAAATTTGAACAATTCATAGATATTAAATTAGGGATAACTTTATTGTGAAGGGTTTCCTCGTATCAATTTACCTTGCTTAAATATTTGATATTTTACAAAAATATGCTTTCTTTTCTTTCTCTTTCCATTGAATCTTGCTCTATTTCTAGTTTTCTTATGGAACTTTCTCTCTTTGGGGAAAATTAGAAGTAGATTAGCAGAGTTGTGCTCAAATGGTTTTTGCAAAATTTTATTTGTTACAAGTAGGTATTGTAAGGACCGTATAGACTAAGTGATTGAACAAAATAGAAATCACCAACAACTTAGTATTTTACAAAGTTAGCTAAATCTCTTTCATGATAGCTGATTATAGTTTTATATGCAACTCAAATATTTCAACATTCACAACAGCAAACACATATTCATGTTTAACTACTAAGTCTATTTGAAGGTATTTGGGCCCTAGTATTGCTAGAGATCAACGAGCACCTAAATCTTGTTCAAGGCATTTTTTGGTGGTTGCATCCCAAATGGTCACTAACACTATTTCAATAAAAAATAATAACATGCAATAAGATTAAAATTTAAAAATAATTTATGTAAAAATATATAGAAGAATAATTTAATTATATAATATGGTACATACTTAAAATACCATGATCTTGAATTTAGGTAAGGAAAGATTATAGATTAAAACCTTTATGTAAGAATCTTTAAATCAATGCATGACAACATTTCTCTCCTCTTCTCTTTAAGCATAGTGGTCAAGAATAAAGTAACAAAACAAGTTTTATAGTTATATATTTATAATTTGATATGCAATAAATATACCCATAAACTGTTACATTATGAGCTGCTATTCTCATTCTTACCATGAGATGATGATAATATTATTTTAACTTTGAACTACAACTCTGATACCATGTTGAAAATTGATATGATAATTAAAGTGACAAGGCTTAAGAAAATTTGACCTTAATGTAAACAAGATTTTGATCAAGCTTATAATGAAGTTTGAAGTATATCAATGTTTCACCTTGAATGCCAAGAAATTTGACTAGTTCTCAACTATACATAAGATAAATATCATTACAAATCTATTCTTAATACTTTATAATGTCAGTTTTTTATTTTATATTTGTACTTACAATAGTGAATTTTCACTGTACTTATAGGTCTACAAAAAATGTTGTGTTCTTTGGTAATGTCATGACTAATTAATTAGTTATAATTAAATGAACATTATACTTTAAATAATCATACCATCAAACATCAAGTTCAATAGGTAATTTTTCACAATGAATAATATATAGAAAGATATGAGGATGTTAAGCCTAATACAAGGATCAAATCTTAAATGTTTTTCATTCATACCAATTCCTTTAGTTACATAAGCTTTCTAACTTACAAACTTCTTGTATTATTACTAGGATTTTTGAATGGGTTTCTTACATTGTAACCAATACTAATTATTAATCTACAAATTTTAGTACTAATTGTAAATAGTTTCAAGTATACAATATAGTCTTATTATAGTCTTCAACTATTCTACTTCCTACATTTTTAACTTTGAACTTTGGTTCCATACCTTTTAATATAATAATATCTTGAGTTATTCTATGATATGTCTTAACTTCATCTTTGATTACTCTTATCAAAGGTGAAGCACTTAACAACATGAGGTTGGGATCCTCTTCATTTTTACTACCTAATCTCCTTATGCTAAATCTCATCATCTTAATAAGTTTCTATATTCACATTACCATCTTTGTTGTACTTTTTTTGTTCATGATACACAACTTATATTTTTCTATTTAGGTTTTATTTTTGTACAATAGTTTTAAATGCTAGATAATTCACCATAGTTACTTTATTCAACTATTTTACATGCTTCAAGTTTCATTTGGATATTGGGCATTTGGTTTCATAGTTCCATAAGTTACTTCTTATGACTACATTTTAGACTTTGTAGAATCTACACTAGTATCTTATAAACTTGTACTAGTGTCTTCTATCATTTAGTTTTATTCTCATGAATTCCTTTGAATTACTTGGGATAGTTCTAATATTTAATATTTTATGAGCAGTTGGGTATTCCAACACTTAACCATATAAGTCACGAGTATTCACATTTGACCTAATCGTAATCCATGGATTGACAATGTAAATTTACTAGTAGTTGATGTTCTATTTGTGATCATTATCTTCTCACATAGAGTTGGAAAAATTTAAGTTGTATGGTTTAACTCTTGGTAATGCATATGATATGATGATGTTGTTTAGCTTTAATTACACTAATTTCTAACATGGTGAAAATAATGATATATTCTAAGTCTAAGTGCAATGAAAATAGAAAGCTATTCTATCTTATAGTGATAAGTATCTATTCCTAGCTTTCTGTACACATCTTGGGCTCATGTAACTGTTACTAGGATTACCAAGTGAATCTACTATTGAGTGAATCATGTGAAGTCATTATTGGGTTACCAAAAAATTACACTTTATACTCAAAATAAGTTGTATGTATACTGCCTTAGTAAAGAACATTAGAAAAGTAAAGTACGTCAGAAATATAAAAGAACTTAATCAAAGTAAACATGTTAAAAAATAAAATAAAACTAAGTGAGATGCTGCAATGGTAAGAAATAATCTTGATCTTTATTTTCGGTCATGAATTATGTCCAAGAACTATCCACTTGAATAAAGACTCTATACAACTATTAATCACCACACCGTAGGCATTCACTCTAACTCTAAGTTTAAGTTACGGAAAAAACTGCAAGAATTTTCCTAAATGTTGGTGAAAATTATTTGTTTTAACATGATAGTAGATTGGTATTTATAGGCATGACCATGGTCTACTACATAACATCTACAATGATGTATGTAGATCTATGATATCATAGATACAATATCGTAACTAATAGACACACTGGTTTCATCAATATCGTAACGCACATGCTTCAAGCATCAGCATCTGTTTCATCATAGATACAATATTATCTAGTATTGATACCTTTCCTTTTATTCTAATCATATACTACTTTTAGTCTTCTAACTTCCACTTATTATTATTACATATATGCTTTCATGTTCATATAGACTTTGACTATTGATCCATACTTCTTCCTTATTTTTTATATATACATATTATTCTTTTGCTAATATATGAATTTTATTTTTTTAACCATCATATTTGGTGAGTGGCGAGGTACCCCTACACTCAACCATATGAATACGAGCGTTACACGCATGATCTAGTCGAACTCTGTAGACTAAGTGCCTACACACCTTATGGAACACTTAAGGTTAATCATTCGTTGTCTTTCGAGACTTACTCGTAGTTGTCACGATTGTATGGTTAAGTAAGTCTGAGGTATGTGATTTTTATAGTCTTTTATGTTTTATCTCCTATGATGATAAGGTGAAGGATGAAGAGGCTAATTAACTAACTTTAACTAACTAACTAAGCCTTAATTAACCTAGCATCAGCATCTGTTCCCGCTTACCATTCACACCCTGAACCAATGCAACCTTGATTACCAAGCGTAATGCACGTGCTTGAAGCTAGTCGTTGCTGGGATCACCAAGCATAACGCACGTGCTTGAAGCGGTCGTACTAAGGCACTTAACTAGGAGATAAGGGTTGAGAGAGATTTAATCAACTAATAAAGAATTTAAATGATAAAAAATAAATAACAATAAATAAAATCCTATTTAGCCTATTCCATGCACTACAAGGTTTATCCAATAAGTTCATCTTTATTTCTGTACACAAACATGTGTTCAAGTACAATATTTGCTCGAATAAAGATCCGTTCACTTTGGAGCTCCTACTACGGGCACATGGAAAATATTCTATCTCTGGAAAGGTAAAACTACTAAATTTTTGCTACGGTCTAGGCCTAGAATGGGAAACAAGGGAGAGCCACCTCTTATTTATAGATTTGATGGGGCACTACGATATCGCGTACGCAATATAGCGGCCCATGCGATATCGTGTCCCATCATACCCCCATGACTGAATAAAAAATCGTCCTTGAGTTCCTTACAAAATATTGGGATGGTATGGGATTATTGACTTAAATGGAATTAATGGGATGACATGTAAATGGATCATCATTACAAGACAAGACAAAATTGGTGTTCATGATAACAAGAGTGAACACCTTATACATTTGACATTACGCCTTATTCGACATTTGAGAAAGAGAGAGAGAAAGAAGTTTTGCTGCTGCCAATGCCAAGATTGCACCTTTTGTTTTCCATCCATAAGTGCATCATTAATCTTTCTCCTTGCATAGCTTCTTTCAGCACTGCTCCATTCCAAGTGTTTCCTCCAGATCCAATCCATTGTTGCGTGATTGCCATCTACACACACAACATAGTATTTATATTAGCAAGGGTAAATAAATCATAATGCAATTGATACCTTAATTCAGTGAAAGGTCCATTGGCTGAGTTGTGGTACGGTTGATATGGATCTGGAGATATATTCATGGCGACTACCGAAGGTGTAGGGGTTAGGAGAAAATCAAAAAAATTTGGGTCTAGATCCCCATGACTAAGAGTGAACCTCTGGTAGAGATAGAATGGAAAAGGAAAAGGAATAAGAAAGATGGAGAAAAAGAGACAACTGTAATGTCAATGAAAGGGATGTCAAGATGGAAATGAACAAAATAAAATGGAGTGCAAAAATATTAGGGGAAAGAATTTAATTGGTGCACCAAATAGGAATGCCAGTGGGTCCTCCCCAAAGCAGGCTCATGCCCTTAATGCCCTGGCAAACCCACATTCAAAGAGTCCGTAGGCTCTAGGGATGTCATTTGGAACAAGAGTTAAAGTCTTAACTGCAAGAATTTACCAAAAAGAAAACAATGCATCCACCAAGATATACACTAATGATACAATTGGCAATGAGGTGAACAATGGAGAAAAGGATGGAGAGAAGAGAATGGAATGGAGTCTCAAGAACAAGGTGGTGTACAACCCCTTGTGTTGTGCATGGTTAATGTGACTTAGTAGATTCAATTTCAAGTCTGGCCTCAAACAAACCACATCCAATGACTTCACATTAATGCATTCATCTAAACCATCCACTTGAAGTGACAAGAATGCCTTGACCCAAGAGCCACCACCATTTTGAAGAAACAAGGAGGAGAGAATGGGAAGCGAGAAGGGCCTTAGTTAGAGGGAACACTTTTATTTTAGTTCCATAACTAGTGCTTGTAGCCCAATGATTATTTCTTCTAAGGGGTGTGCTTTGAATTCTCACTTATTCTTCTTTTTATGTGTTTATGCATGAGAACCACACCATGCAAAGACTTTGTTATTTTTATGAACTTAGCTTCTCGGTAATTGGGTAATGTCAAAGTGGTAAGAAAACTCAAGAAGAAAGCATCCAAGCACCCAAGAGAATGACCAACACAAATGCATCAAGTTCCCTTGAAGTCACACCCTTTTCAATCCTTGAGTCCTTCCTTAGTTTGAGAAATACCTAGTTACCAATTCATTAGAGTTCTTATTATAGAAAGGGACTGTACATTTCCAAGCCAAGAGAGATCATAGAAACTTGTGGATGAATGGATGAAGTGGACTCACTGCCTGTCATATCAAAAGAGCCATACCTTAGTATCAACATCGTAACTTAAACATAAAAACCAAACATTAGCAATCAATATAAAAGAAATTCATACCATCATTAAGAACACTTATTAAATGACAAACTTACAAGGTGGATAAGTCACACACACACACAAAAGAAATGAAAAAGTATGAACGATGTTGTAAAACAAAAATAAGAAAAGTTAAAGAAATTTGTAAAACAAAAATGTGCAAAACAAAAATATGTAAAAAAAAAAAACTTAAAAAGAACTGAGGGCCCCAAATGATTAGCATAGGTGGCCATCTCCCCCATGACTGAATGGAAAGGGAGAGATTCAAAATAATGAATGCCTATTTGAATTCCTTAAAAGTGTCCAACTTCTCCCGATTGATGTTTTTAGGTTAAGGGATGGAAGTTGGTGACACTCATACTCCAATGTATCAATGCCTTCGTTATGGGCATGAGTTATTCCCCTAGTTAGTTCCATGCATGTTGGTGGGTTGCTCTTTCGATCAACTGTCAACCACGGGGTGTCCACTTGTTGTGTGGTTGCTACATATAGGCACTTTTGAATGTTATCCTCTGGTGCACACCGATTACATGTAGGAGATGTTAAATTTCGCATCACCCATGATTCCTGCATGTCATCACCCTCTGAGTCACTGTATGTGATGCATGAAAATTTCTTCTTCTCAATCTTTTCATAAATTTTCACCTTAGATATCTCCAAGGAAAGATTGCAGATTCCTAGGCGTGCATCTATTGTACTTAGCCATGCCCTTCCCATTATAATTGGAAAGTCCCCTTCGTTGTTGTTAACTTCTATCACCAGGAAATCTATTGGGTATGACCAACCACACACAATGGTAACAATGTCCTCCATCAATCCCAAGGGAATGGAGATGGACTGGTCAGCCAACTCTAGTTGGATATTGCTCTTCTTGAGTTGGGGCAGGTTCCAGGCTTGATACATTTCTCGTGAAATTAAGTTGACTCCAGAACTTGAGTCAAGAAGAGCCTTATGTGGTTTGTTCTTAGAGACTTGGAGGTAGATTAAGGGACTTACAAGGTCAAATAGTTTCCTGGAAGGTGGCCTACCTTGATCTAGTTAGTTACGGTATGTGTTAACATAACCGTATGCGTTGAGCTCTGGTATTGGTTTGAATGGAGCTCCGAAGCCTTGTGAGTTGGAGGAGTGGTTGCAGACTTAACCACTTGTGGTTGTGAGAGCTTGTCTTGGCTTTTGGCTCTGAAGAAGGTCTTCTCTTCTTGCACTTGTTAGAACTAGCAACAGGTTGAAGGTTTACTGCTCTCATAGCATTACGTTGCTGTGGCTGAGTGGGGAGTTCCCCTTGCATTGTTGGAGCGGGTGGTATGGGAACTACCGGTGGAAGAGTGGCGGATGGTTTCGGAGGATGGTACGTGTGTGGAGTGTCTCCCAGAGGAGAAGGAGTCCTTCTAAAGTACTCCTAAACTTGGTAGTGATGTTGTGGAGTTGTATGACCCATAGAGTCACTTGGAGAAACCAGCTGCTGCACGTAGTAGCCATAAGGATCGGGTTGCCGATAAGGGTATTGCTGCCTTGGCGGTGGCATCCCCCATGACTGTGGGTGTTGCCACTACTGATGTTTCCTGATGGGTTGTGGTGGACTTTCTCTTGGATAGTACATTAATGGTTGGTGGAACTACCTTGGGGATAAGGTAACCTTCGGGGTGTCTACCATTTGTTAAGTCTTGGGTTGAGTGCATACACCCCAGACTCTTGTAGATGTGAGATGATTGGGCAGCATCCCTTAGGATGGTCATATTGGTAGATCTCACATCCACCATAATTGTCTATGTCTGAATCCAGAACCTCATTGGAAATATTCATTTTTCCCTTACCCTTGTTACATGTAGGGTCTGAATCTCTTCGCATTTTCTTATCCTTGTCACCACTTCGTTCCTCCTTAGACTCCTCTACGATTTTCAAGACAAGTTCAACTCTACTATCCAAGAAGTCCTATATCTGATCTACCTTAGCTACCACTTCTATTATTAGCTTTTGAAGAGGCAAGGTTTTTCTATTCACCAACTCTTCGAGTGGTGACTCATCCTCTTCATCGCAAAATCTCACTTCCCTCTTTCAGAGGGAAGGATTGCGGTTATATTCTTCCACGCTCTCTCTTTTCCATAGCTTCCCTTCTTCTTTGACTACTTGCTCCAACAATCAATGAATTTCATGGGATCTAAGTTTAGATAGTCTTCCTTGGGCATAAGTCCCAAGGGTTCTCCTAGTTTCATACCTTAGCCCATCTACGAGATGGCAGAGTTGATTTTGTTGTGAGGAACCATGGCCCGGGAAATGATGTAACAATGTGTAGTAGCAGACCATGGTAGCATCCAAGGGTTTGTGATTACCTTGTTTCCATCCTTGGATCTGCTTACATAAGTTAGACACTCTGGATTACGTTTGATATTTATCGTTGAAAAACTCTAACATCGTACTCCATATCCTAATGGTTTCCAGCTCTAAGGACCGGTACCAACTCTCTGCTTCCTTTATGAGTGTCCTAGGAAACAAATTTAGTTTTTTCCACTCATTTTCTATGTTTTGCAAGGTGCAGGCATCATGGAATTCCTATAAATTATTTTTCGGATCAACATTGTATCCCCCTTCGAACCGTGGGATATTATTCATGTCTAAGTGCTTGATCCAACTATCTTTTTGATGCCTTGTTGGTATTCTCACAGCCTCCATGATATCTAGCATACTTTGGGTGGCAAGTAGGGGTTCATCATGATCATCTCTTTCATGATGTCTATGATGTCTATGTGTTTCCCTACTTTTCCTTCTTTCATGCCTAGACTCTCTAGACTGCCCTCGTCCTCTCTCTAGACTCTCTTGTCGAGGTCTCTCATTTTGCTTACCTCTATCCTCACTGTTATGCTCTTTATGACTGCACCCTAATGTGGAAGGAGAGGGTGAATGATGTAATGAAGGATAAGAAGAAGGAGAACCATCACCATGATGATGTTTCTTACCTTCTCTTCTGTGGCTATGGCCTCGATCGTGATGATGATTCGAGTGCTCATCCTTGTCATGTGTCTTTGTTCCCTCAGTGAACAGTTGGTGTTCATGGGGATTAGAACTAGGGTTGTGTATCATGGAGCGTAGGTTCTGATACCCCACCTCCTCACTATTGTTAGTAGGAGAAACAACATTTGATGGAGAACCCATCATGAGTGGTTCACCATCTCCAATTTCACTTAGGACATGCGAGACCCCTTTTCCCTTCAACAATGTATGGTGGCTCTCCTGCCTTGAGTCCCTTAGATGTTGTGCTTCTGTGGGATGGTAATCCCTTGTGTCGAAATCACCTACAACATATTCAGCATAGAGCTAGGTCATGCCTTTCTATGCAAGAGCACGAAGAAGCATGTTAGGGACTGCCCAATCTGGAGGGAACACTATGTTACCTTGCAAATATTTCCAGTGTAGTTGTTCATCCTGATGGAGGATAAAAGTGAAATTAGGTAGATACTGATCGGGATGAGTATATACCACCCGGTACTATTTAGGAACTGGCAGATTTTGGTTATGTGTTTTAGATTGTCGACTATTTCTTGTATGATCCTTAGGTGGTGAATTTCTTTTGTTTGAATAAGAAGACATTTTAGCTTAATTCGGTGTGCTGATTAACCATTATATAATTTTTTGTTTAATTAACCCTAAGGGTTCGTTTAAGCTCCCAACGATGTGGATAATTTCCTATGTTCTACTTAGCGCACAAACACTTAGTCCCCGACAACGGCACCAATGATGAGCGGTGAGGTACCCCTACACTCAACCATACGAATATGAGCGTTACATGCGCGATCAAGTCGAACTTTGCAGACTAAGTGCCTACACGCCTTATGAACACTTAAGGTTAATCATTTGTTGTCTTCCCAGACTTACTTGTAGTTGTCACGATTGTATGGTTAAGTAAGTCTAAGGTATGTGATTTTTATAGTCTTTTATGTTTTATCTTCTATGCTGATAAAATGAAGAGTGAAGAGGCTAATTAACTAACTTTAACTAACTAACTAAGCCTTAATTAACCTAGTATCATCATCCATTCCCACTTACCATTCACACCCTGAACCAATGCAACCTTAGTTACCAAACACTAGTTATTGCTGGGATCACTAAGTGTAACGCACGTGCTCGAAGTGGTTGTATTGAGGCACTTAACTAGGAGAGAAGGGTTGAGAGAGATTTAATCAACTAATAAAGCATTTAAATGATAAACAATAAATAACAATAAATAAAATCCTATTTAGCCTATTCCATGCACTGCAAGGTTTATCCAAGAAGTTCGTCTTTATTGTTGTACACAAACATGTGTTCAGGTATAATATTTGCTTGAATAAAGATCCGTTTACTTTAGAGCTCCTACTATGGACACATGGAAAATATTCTATCTCTGGAGAGGTAAAACTGCCAGAGTTTCGCTATGGTCTAGGCCTAGAATGGGAAACAAGAGAGAGCCACCTTTTATTTATAGATTTGATGGTGCACTGCGATATCGTGTATGTGATATCGCAGGGGAAGACACGATATTGCGTACATGATATCATGGGGGATGCAATATCACGGTGGACACGATATTGCATACGCGATATCGCGGCCCATGTGAAATCGTGTCCCATCAATATCCTTCATAGATTTTCATAGCTCTTTACTTCAATTCATTAGAAATATAGTTTAAAAACTAATGATTGCTCATCTAATTACAAACATATACTTAGACTTCCCTTAAAGTATTATTTTCTCAACTTTGTAATGTTAAATTATTAATTTACAAGTAAAGATTTGAAATATTGATTTGCAAAGTATTCATTCTATTTCTGTGTGTTGGCTAACTCATAAGATGTAGATTTTTTTGCAATATATTATTTATCCTCTTCACTTACAACTCATAGTTTGCTTTTGATATATTCATACTTATTTTTTCTAGGCATTGTAAAATAAAATGAACATAATAGCTAAGGATGTTAATTTTATAAGAAGTGAATATTCTTAGGACTGTACTTTATTCAACAAGGACTATGACATAGTGTACTTTATCAATTAGTCATTTGAGATATTTCTTAAAATATAGAAATAGTAGATCCTTCTCGTTGCCTTTCGGTTTTATCAGTAATGAAATACATCGATGAAATAAAACCATTTTCTTGACATCACTAAATTTCCAATCACTAGTATAAAAGATAAACAATTCTTCTTGTCATAAATTGTACCAATGTCATGTGCAAAATGATATCTATGTTTTCCTTAATTTTTCATTTAGAAAAATAAGATTTAGATTTTAAGAATTACTCTTAAGATTATGAATAGTTTCAAAATAATGTATCATTTTAATTTCTTGGATGTAGTGCCTTCCTTTTATGGACTAGTCACATCAACTGCTTGGCTCATGTGGTAGTATTTTTCCTTTTTCAAATGGCATTTACATTTTTGGTAATATTTGATTCTACAAATATTTCACATAGCATATTGATGATGCATAATTATATAGCCTCAATAGCATTTAATGATTATGGCTTCTTTTCAAGTATGCATCTTATTGAATAGAAAATTGGTGTAGATAGGTGTTGTTTGTTACAATTTCTAGATTGACTTCATTTGTTTCCTTTGTAATTCCATTTAATGTATAACTATTTACAAAAATATTAAAGCTTTCATTAGTATTTGTTTCAAATTGATGCACCTTCTAATGATTACTCTTTGCATTTTCATTATTATGTAGGAAGAATCTTTCTTTTGAATCATTGCATCTCTTCACCTTTAAAATTTATGAGTTATGTTTCATTTCATATGTTCATTTTATGAAACTTCATATCTTATAATATTTTATTCTTGTATTTTATAAGCATTCTTGTGTGGAACTACTTGTAATCTTGGTTTAGTTAAATAGTAGGCTTAAGTTTCTTTTAATCATTCTACTCCTTAATTATGTTGGCTCTTGACCTTGTCTTAAAACTTGGCTTGAACTTAACGTTAGGTAGGCTTGAATCTTACTTCAATGCCATATGAGAGTTTGGTTTTATGTCTCCTAGATAAATCTAAGTTAAAATTCTTAATTCTTATATAATTCGTACATGCTTATCATTCATATAAATTCTTCTAGTTGTGTAAGTTCTTAAACTCACAAACCTTTTGGATTATCACTAGGATCTAAATGAATTCTTTATATCATAACTAAAACTAATTATTAATATACAGATTTTAATATAGATCATAAATAGTTTAAATTCTATGATATAGTCTTATTATAATCTTCAACTATTTTTCTTTTTCACTCTTTAAACTTTGGTTTCACATTTTCCTATGTAATAATATCTTCTAATTATGCTATGATAGTATACTAAGTTAGAATTCTCCTTAACATCATTGTTAGAACCTAAGTTATTCTACAATGTGTTTTAAATTTATCTTTGGTTGATCTTATGTAAGTCTAAGATCCTTGCCATTCTTGTTGCATAACCTCTTGATGCTAAATCTCATCACCTTGATAGGCTTGTATGTTCAAACTTCCATCTTCATTTAACCTTTTTTTGTTTTTCATAAATAAATTATATCTTTTCTAATTAGGATTTACCTTTGTATAGTTCTTCTTGATGTTGGATAATTCATTGTTCTTACTTTCTTTAATTATTTCATGTACTCTAGATTTCATTTGGATATTAGACATCTAGTTTTGTAGTTTCGTAAGCACCTTTTTATAATTGCATTTTAGACTTTATAGACTCTTCAATAATGTCTTACAAACTTGTACTTGTATCTTCATATAATTTTCTATTTATAGTTCATTTTGGATCTTCATATATTTCTTCAAGATTTCATACCAATTAGTGTTGCTACCTCTTTTTATTCTTGTGGTAGACTACTTTAGTATTATGACTTCTACTTCTTACTATATCTAACTTCATGGATTCATACAAATTTTTACCATTGATTCAAACTTGTACTTTATATATATATATATATATATATATACTTATGGATTTTATTTTGTTTGAACCATCATGGCCTTTTTGAACCTTCATAGGTCTTTACATAAATACAGTGTAAACATTAGTTGAGAAGCTAATGATTGTACATTTACTTATGAAGATATTCTAACATACTCTCTCGGACTTTAGGCTTTATTTTCCATCATTAGTCTTATTTTCCTTGCCATCATTTGTTATAATTTTCTTGAGACCTCATGGAGTTTCAAATCTAAATATAGAAACTATTTACATATTTTTCAAAGTTAAGGAACCATGTGTTTTTATGATTTTGACATTACAAATTTCTATCAATGTGTGAATTTTATTTATGAAATTCTCCTAAGACTTTATCATGTTTATTTTAACACTTTAATTAGTTCTTTTATCTTAGAATTTTATGCTAATTAACATGTAATCTAGTGGAAAATTTTGTAAAACTCATAAAATACAACCTCATTACAAGTTGCAATTATAATAATGAGTCACTGAATGAAATGTGGCTTGTTGTTCCACTTGTAGCATCAAACCATGATTAATAGTCCACTTATATTAACATATGATGAGCTAGAGTTAACTGATCAAAAGTTACTATCAAGTCATGGTAGAAATAAAATTAACTAAAATAATATAAAATATAGGAAAAAATAAGCCATGAGAGCATATCATGATATAAACATATATATTAAATTTCAATGAATTATCCAAGAAGGGTTTTCAAAATGAAAGAGAAAAACATATTTATTAATTGTGTACAAATGATGAGTATAACCATGAACATTAAAATCAATCTTGCTTTTAGATTGAGTGTCAACTATGTGAGTGTTAATAGATGAAGGTTTAGTCAATAGTGTGTTTTTAGGTTAAGGTATTATGATGAATATTCCACTAGTGACTTTAATCTACATATGGCTTTATGTTGCTAGTGGCTTTATTAGGAAATTTGCTAAAAAGGTAATTTCATTAATATGCAATTCAGGTTGCTAAGTTCTAGAATTCCTAATAGGTTATGCTAGGTTGTATCTACCAATGATTTATGACATCAATAGCTAGTATCATAAACATGTGGTATGATTATTCTTCTTCTTCTTTCTTTTTTTAAATAGTATGAGGTCTAAAGTGGTGTAGGAATTCTTCCCATTCCTACATTATTTTTCTATATTATTGATATTAGAAATTTTATCCTTTGTATTTGGTTTTATTTGAAGGTTAAAAAGATATATTTTATAAGTGATGAGTGGCGAGGTACCCCTACACTCAACCATATGAATACGAGCATTTCACGCACGATCCCGTCGAACTCCATAGATAGGCTAGTTGTGTGGTATCTAGACAGTTACTCGTAGGTCATAGTTCGCTGTCTTCCCACCCATACTAGTATTAGCTTTGTCACATATGTTTTAGTCCAGAGTGAGGTGTATGATGTGTTTCTACACTAGTACTACTCCTGAGTATGATGGAAAATAATATTAATTAAACTAGGAGAGAGAGAGAGAGAGAGAGAGAGAGAGTCTAAGCTAGCTTAAGTACGATGAGCATCCATTCCTTAATCATTTGTACACATCTTGGACCTCGTGCATGACTACCACTAGGATTACCAAGCGCATGGCCTAAGTACGCTAATGGATTACCAAGTAGTCACACTTGAATGCTTGTGATTAAGTCGTACTCATTCTGCATTACTAGGAGATAAGGGTAGAGAGATATTAGCTAAGAAAGAAACGAATAACAATAATAATAAAAATTAATTAATTAAATAATTAAGCTAAGTGGATGCTGCAATGATGAAGTAATCTTGATCTTTATTGCCAGTCATGTGCGTGTCCAAGTACGTCACACTCGAATAAGGATGCTATATAATTACAATCATCACACTGCAGGCATGCACTGGGACAAAGGGTTGAGAGGACTAAGTGACTAACTTACATTAACTATTCATTAACTAGGTTCTAATAGTTCCTAACACCAGTATCCATTCCCACTTGCCACACACATCCTGAACCAATGTAACGCTGCTTGGATTACCAAACGCTAATTGATACTGGGTTACCAAGTGCTATACACATGCTTGAAGTGGTTGTACTGAGTGTACTTAAGTAGGAGAGTCAAGGGTTGAGAGAGATTAATTAACTAAGAAAGCATTTAAACATTCAAAAATAATTAATTACTATTTAGCTTAGTCCATATGCTGCAAGGTTTATCATAAAGTTCGTCTTTATTTCTGTACACAAATGTGTGATCAGGTACAATTTGCTCGAATAAAGATCCATTCACTTTAGGACTCCTACTGCGGGCACATAGGAATTATTCTAACTCTGGAATGGTAAAACTGCAAGAGTTTAGCTAAGGGTCTAAGTCTAAGTACCTAGAATAGGGAAATCCGTCTCTTATTTATAGACATTGCGACGGGCCGCAATATCGCGGCTCATCAAATAAGTTTAGATAGCAAGTACAATAATATTGTAGCTCATAGTAGGTTGTAGTTTAAAGACTATGAGTATGTTAAGGCTTGAAATGAGCCAAAACTATAATTTTGAAGGAAGACGCTAGGTAGCATACTACAATGGAAATGAAACCCTCAAGAGATCACACTAAGCACAAGGTTGCTCTAGAAATTTTTTTTGATGTAGACTATAGGACACTATGACTTGTAGTTAGTCATGCAAAGAGTAGTTTTAATTTAAGAATTTCTATCTAGAAGATTGTGAAGACCTACAAATGAAAGAAAATCATAATAATTTGGGAGTGTGAGTAGATTGTGATTCATAGTCACTCATAGCAGCTCACCTGGACATTTTAAAAAATGAATTGTATCACAAAAAGAATGTAGTTTTGATGTGGCTTTAAATAGCAAAAGAGACACTATTCATTTCAAGTCTTATTATAATAATTATATCATTTATTATGAAGTAACATCATCTTTATTATGAAATAACTTCATTTGAAAATGGAGATATGATAAACTATCCCCCTAAGATATTTTTTATCCTTGAATGAGTCCACATTAGGGGTGTTTCTCCATGCTCTAGTTTCTTCTGAATGCTATAATGTTTCAATGCATTGATTTCTTCTTTGAATTGGAATTAAATATTTTAAAGCTCTCTCCCTTATTATTCATATAAAGATATAAGTGAGAAAAATATGTGGAAATAAATTTTATCATATTACCAACTTATTTTATTCTCTAAGTAATGAAAATAGATGAATTAAAATTCTACCAACCACTAATTACTAGTTCTAATTAAGGTTACATGAAGTGAAACTTAGATATCTAGTTACCCAAGTGAAGGTAGAGTAAATTGTTTTTTCCACTTGTATTATCCAAAATATTTTACTTATATGATTTAGAAATATAAATTAATTAAATAAAGAAGAATGCAAAAAAGAAAGAGAAGTAGAATTAAGAAGCTCCCTAATTTTTGACAACCTCTAGGATCAAGGAACATAGTTGTAGTTCTATCATAAGGGATATGTGATCATTTAAAAGAATTATGTATCATTAAAAATTTAATTTACTCTCTCAATAATTTTTGGTAGTCATGATAGCATAATTGATAAATTATGGTTCTTAATAAACATTATTCATTAGCATTATCTAGTCTCCAATTTGGAGGTTCAACTTGCCACTAAAGATTTGTACTAGATAGAGTATGAACTAGCTAATGAAATGATATGATGAATGGTCTTCAAATCATATTCTTCTCCCAAAGGCTCTTTCATACATCTATGTTTTAAGAATTGATGAATACCATTTCTAGCTTTTACACTGAAATCTCCATAAAGGATGAATGACATTGGGTAGAGATTGGTATAAGGTAGGAATAGCTTGTACTTCAAACTTTCCTTCATTTGATTAACCAAGTAGGATACTTGACAAAGTGTAAAATCTAGACATTTTGGGTAAACAATCAAATATGTGTTGACCACAAATACATAGCTTCTTAATTACTGCATTTTAAGTGTTAATGCCAAGGCTATGTGGCTTCTCTTGAATCTTGATTTTTCTTTCTTCCCCATGACTTAAAGTTCGGAATTTTAAAAATCATGCCTTCAAACCTCCATTCAAATCTTTGTACCAACTCAAACTTGGCTTCTTTATATAAAATCATGTAACCATCCATGTTCTGGTTTCAACAATAGGCTAATTTATATGTATAGAGGAAAGAACCTTTATGAGAATCTTTTTTCTTGTAGACACCTTTGTATTCAAATTTTTTTAAATTGTGTTGAAATTAATATGGAAATTTCCATGGTAGAGCTACTTGTAGACATAAAAAATAAACATTAAAATCTTGTAATTTTGCAAGGATGTATTAGTATTAATACTTGTGCTAGTTCAAGGTCCAAGGTGGACATAGTAGATGTTTTCTTTCACTAGATATGAATCTTACAAGCACATTATATATTATGACATTCATTTGTATTCTTGGACTCTCTCTTGGCTCATTTCCTCTCATGAGTATCATACATCTTATTAGAATAAGATTATGATTCTCCATGATGGTCGATGTCAATTTTTGTTGTCAAATAGTTTGATTATTGACTGGGTTGATCTAAATCTTCCTTGTGTTTTTAGTTCACCAACTAATTCTTCCAACTACTTAATATATTAAAATGGAAATAATTTGGATACATTTACTAAGATCTTACTGGCATTTCTATTCCCATTAGAACATTTGCTGCAATGGAAAATCTCAGTCACTAGAAAAAACCAAGGATTCTTAGTCGCAAGCAACCTCAACCTTGAACCCCCTAGGGCCTTTGTAAGAAAAATGGGATCTAGGGTGCCTTTGATGGTCTGGTAGATCACCCAAGGACTTGAGGAAGGTGCAAAATAGGGGTAAGAAAGAAAGAAGATGTAGATCTATAAAGTAATGCATTGAAAATATAACAATTATCTCTAGAATTATACATAATATGAAATCATACAATTTATTAAATAAACAAATAATGAGTTTAAAGGGGTGTACAAAGTTGATGCCCAAAAGGGGGGCAAAGGAGGTTTCACTTGGGTAGGGGTTTAGAGCCCATTAAAGCCATGATCAACTCCATGATGAGGTATCTTTGCCACTCTTAATGCTATCCAACCTTCTTTGTCACCACCTTAGATCTACAATGTTGGTTATTGCTAGGGTTAGGAAAATGTAAAGAATTGGGATGGCTAAAGTGCATCGTGCTAGGATTTGAGGATCCTAGAGAGGTAACATTTACACCCAACATTCAAAGGGGGTAATAGGCTATAGAGGTTTCACACTACTAGGCCCCAAGAAGTTGCATTTCTACTAAGGAAGTAAGAGCTTTTGGATGCCAAAATGCTAAAGGCTGTTGGATTGCCAAAGTTTGGAACCTTGACATGATGCCAAGGTTTGGTTTTTATAGGGTCATGACCATGATTTGGGCTACAAACTAGCTAAAAATTTCCTACAAAATTACTAACTGATTGGCTACAAATTGGGTGCCAATTTGTTAATTGATTGGTTGCAAATTGGTTGCAAAATTACTAAAAATTAGGTACCATATTTGGAGGGGGGGGGGGGGGGGGGGGGGTGTGTGTGTGTAGGCGAGATCCACCCCCATGCATCCTACCAATTTGGACACTCCATGCTATTTGATCCCCTCTCTCCTAGCTACCTAATCGCTTCCACTAGGGGGAGAGTGTTAGCGTTGAGGTGGGATGGGAGGTTAACACTAGGAATGAAGGTCAACCCCTCCAGGCTAGGTCAACCCCCTTTCCATGCTGGAGGTAGGTGAGTTCTACCCCCTTGAACTCCTCCATGCTAGCCTTGAAGTCTTCTAGCTGGCTTACCCCTTATAGGGGGTGCGTTAGTGTAGAGAAATGTATACCCCCGTAAAACCCATTAAATTACCATTTTTGATATTCCAAAAGTTAATATTGACTCCCCCAAGCCCAAATATAAACACTAGATGACTCTTTTCAATTGGGGAATGAAGTTTTGGTCACTTATGAAGCATTTTTTTAGCTTGAAAAGTATGAACCATGTGAGATCGCTCCTTTATGGGTTACAACCTTGACATTTACAATAAAATGTTTCCTTGGGTTTCATGGGATGGGATTAAAAAGGTTTCAACATGCAAATTTGGTGGTATTTCATTAGCCCCATTTTTGTTGGTGTATGAAGGATTAACCCGAGAGGCACTGACAAAGAATACAAAACACCACTGTAGGTCCACCATCAATGTTCCCTCTCTACGATTAATCCAGTTTTTTTGAATCATGTCGAAGAGTGCTTGTGATGATGGGATTGGACTATGATGGAGGAATGGTAGTGGTAATTAGGAAGATGGTCATGGAAGCTAACAATGCATTCCAAGTGTTGCCACCATGGATGTAGTGTGGTACTAACAGATTTTGAAGTGTTGGTCACTCAACAAATGTGTTTGAGAAGCCAACCACTTCGGTCCAAGAGTTTTTCAGCCATTGGGCTTTGAGGCTTCTCTAGCCATTTGGCTCCTTGGAATTTGCTTCCCTTGTTGCTACCCTTTTTTTTAGTGAGGTGAAACCTTCATTAGGCTTCACTGCTAGAGCTAATTTAGCATAGTTTTCTCATTAAGTGAGTTGTGTAACACTCAACAAACTTGAGGGTTATTGCATCAAATGAGGTGTGTTACACTTGATGGACTTAATGGTTTTCCCACTAAATGAGTTATGTTACATCAAGTGGACTAGAAGATGGAGCATGCTGAACATATATTATATAGCTATAGTGCATAAGTGGCAAACATGAGATAACATTGTTGCTTGAGTTATGGAAGGCTATAATTAGGCTACGGGGCTTGGCTTGAGGAGTAGTGCTAGAGGGAGAGTGATGATATAAATACTCTTAACATATCACCCAATCCTACATATCAAGGTCACATGGTGATTTTCTACCATAATTAGTTGCACCCTTGTGATGGATTTAGGCCTCATCTTGCAAACACAACTCCAAGAGGATACGAAAACGAAGCAAACAAAGCATGTTAAATCATTACAATGCATATATAGGCCACATGGAGAATAAAACAAAGCCACCCAAGTTATCAATGTTGGCAATTTAAGGTCATGGTGGGCCATGGTACCAGTTTAAAGCCATGGCAAGCTATGATGCTAGTTTAATGTCATAGTAGACCATGATGCCAATTTAGAGTCTTAGTGGACTATGATGCTGATTTAAGGCCTCGGTGGGCTATGATGCTAGTTTAAGGCCTCAGCAACCCATGGTGTTACTAGTTTTAGGCCTTGGCAATCATATTTCTAGTTGAAGGACTTAACAGGATACTTTAGAGCATGCTTACTTGTTGATGATTATTGACTACATATAATATGGCTTTAGATAGTAAGGATTGACTAGATTGGCTAGCTTATTCATGTCCATGTCATATATCTTGAATGCTCCATTATCATAGGCTTTGATAACCAAGAAGGACCCTTCCCAATTAGCTAAGAATTTATTGACATGCTCACAGATGGCTTTGAGGACTAGGTCACCTTCCTTGATCTTACACTTGGTCAAGTTATGGTTGTGTTGCTATTTTTTCCTCTCTTTATAGCATTCAATGTGAGAAAGTTCTTACATATGTTACTTCTCCATCGAGTCTAGGGTCACTATCCACAACTCCTTATTCTATTCATCATTGATGAAGTCATTTAAGGCTACTCAAAGTGATGGCATATGTAATTCAAGAGGCAAAATAGCTTTAGAACCATAAACTAGGCTATAAGGGGTTGCTTTAATTATTGTGTGATAAGTTGTTCTATAGGCCCATAGCACATGGACAAGCCACTCATGCCATTTACACTTGCTATTATTGAGCATCTTCTTTAATAATTTGATAATGGCTTTGTTGCTTACCTCTACTTGTCCATTGGCCTAAGGATAATAAGGTGATGAGAAAAAATGCTTAATGCCCAAGTTGTGACAGAAATATTTCATTTCATGGCTACTAAATTATGGTTCATTATTTGTAACTATGGTCATGGGTATGCCAAAATGAGCTACAATGTTATCTAAGATAAATTTTCAAAATTGTTTGGATGTAGTCTTTCTTAAGAGAATAGCCTAAACCCACTTTGTAAAGTATTTGGTTGCAATGATGATGAAGCTATGACCTGCAGAAGACTTGGGTGTTATAGCTCTAATGATATCTAAGTCCCATCGTTGAAGTGTCTAGGTGATTTGAGTGGTATGTAACTCTATTGGTGATATGTGTATAAGGTTATTATGTCATTGGCATGTGTCATAATGATTAACCTTTTTCATGTAGTCACTTTCCATATGGAGCCAGTAGTAACCTGACCACCTAATCTTAGTGGCAATAGCTCTTGGTCCTATATGTCCCCCACAAACACCCTCATGAACCTCCTCTAGGACTATTCTAGTGTTGATGTTACCTAAGCACGTTAGTAATATGCCATCATAGGATTTTCAACATAATGTATTATTGCCTATGATGACATACTGCTTCGATCATTTTTGCACAATGTCCTTTTGGGTAGTAGTTAGGTATTGCGAAGACTCACCATGCATAAGGTAAAATTTGATATCATCATACCACTCTCTGTCAAGATCAGTATGGATGATGGCTAAAAAGGTATCTTTAGTTTTCTACATGATGGGAATAGTATAGTCCATGATTAAGGTGGGCAACTTATTAAACACATATGGCATCACATTGAGAGCTAATGTTGCAATTGCATAAGCTATAGTGTTTTGTTTTGGGGTACATGCTAAGTATCAACATTTGTAGACTATTGTAAAAATAATTTTCCTAGGTCATAGTATGGTTGTAAGTGTTTAGCTTTACATGCATAGACTTCTATTACTTGGTTAACCACAAGTTGGGAATCACCTTTAATTGTTAAGCATCTAATTCCTAGGTCATGGTCTACCATCATTTCCTTGATTAAACCCTTGTCCTTTGCTATGTTGTTGGTACATGGGAACTTAAAACGATAGGCAAAGGGTTGGATTTGACCAGATGGAAATGTTATGATGACAACAACACTAGTCCCATGGGTAGTTGAAGCTCTGTCAAAGTGTATGAATACCTCATAATCCTTCGACACTTAGCTAACAATACTAATATGTTCATTAGGGAACTTAGGATCTATGGTTGCTTAGTCATCAATAGGTAAAACTGTGAGTTGTATAGCTATAGCTTGACCTTTCATTGAGGATTGAGAGATGTAATGAAGGTAAAACTCCACAGTTATGGCTTTTCATCAGGCTATGCTGCTACTCTCATAGATATTGGTCATTATGGCTTTGGGCACATTATCTTTGCAAATGATATTAACTTGGCTTCCAAAGAGGTAGTGCCTCCACTTCTTCAATGAGAAGACTAGTACTAGATAATACTTCTTCACTTTAGTGTATTGATTTTTGTGAGCAACTAATGCATGGCTAAGATAGTACACTAGCATTTCCACTCCATCATTGCATTTCTGACAAAGAAGAGAGATGATGGATGTGTCAAGGATGGCTAGGTAGATGATAAAAGGTCCACCCTCTTATGGAGGATAGACTCTTAGTAGTTGTATCAAATCTTTCTTAACGTTTTCAAAGGCCTCTTGGCATTAAGCTATTCACTCATAATGAATTCCTTTCTTAAGAAAGTGTTTCATGGGTTGTAATTTATCTGTAAGCCTAGCAATAAACCTATGAATAAATTGCAATTTGCCTTGCAATCCCAAAAGCTCCTTAAGGTTGATAGGTGTTGGTAATTTGGATATTTCCTTAATCTTATTAGGATCAACATGTATCCCCACTTCAAATACCATGAAACCAAGCATCTTGACGATCTTAACACCAAAGATATACTTCTTTGAATTGAGCCTAAGCTCATATTTGAGGCACCATTTAAGCACAAGATTTAGGTCATTAGCATGGTCACTAGCCTCTTTGGACTTAATGATCAGGTCGTCCACATAATTGTTAAGCAAACTTAGCATGTAATCATTGAAGATATAAGTCATGGCTTGTTGATAGGTAGCTACTGCATTCTTAAGACCAAAAGGTAGCATACTAGAGCAAAATGTTCTCCAAAGGGTCATGAAGGTTATGTTAAGTTGATGCTCTGGGTTGATCCTAATTTGGTTGTATCCTGAGAACCCATCCATAAAGGACAATAAGGTATGCCTAGCTGTGGTATTAATAAGCTGATCAATACTAGGCAATGGGAGGTCATCCTTGATAGTTGCTTTATTTAGGTCTTGGAAATCAATGTAAATATGGATACTCCTATTTTTCTTAGGGACTAACACTATGTTGAAAACCCATTCTACGTAGTTGAAAACCCTAATGAAACTAACTTGGTAGAGTTTTGAGATCTCATCATGAACTACCAAGGCCAAATTAGGTCTTATATTATGTACTTTTTGTTTAGCTGGTTTGATGCTAGGGTTTAGTATGATGTTTTGTTGTACTAAGCATGGGTCTAGGCTTGGCATATCTTCGTATGACTAGTCTAAGGCTTTAATGTTTCCTTGTAGGACCTTGGTGATGTCTTGAGCTTGTTGAGGTTCCAATGAGCAACTTAGTGTAAGGGTTTTCTCCTCACCACTATGTGTTGTGACAAGAACCTCAACTAGAGAGTCTTTAGTTATGTCATCCACCTCCAAGTAAAGGTTTTTGACTAGGTTTTTAGGCCACTCTAGAGGTTTCTCTATTAAAGCTATGTGGTCGACAAGAATCTCAGGCTCAAGATCTAGGCAATTAGGGTCAATATACCATTCTACATCACCGTGAGGCTCATTTAGGCTTAAAGGTAGACTGATTAGCTCCTAGGTGTTCATACTTTAATCTTGCATGTACACCAAAAGTGTATTAAGTGACACCTAGGTAAAAATTAATAAGTAATGCTTAAAATGCAAGAAAATCATGCAAATACGTTTTGTTCTAGTGTAAACAAGGTCATCCAAGGCTATACATGAGGTGCAAGTGAGAAAAAAAAGTGCAATAGGGATCAAGTAAAGGTCAAACAAAGGAATAAGGATGCAATCAGTTAGCTAGGGTCATGGTTTTGTTAGTTTTAGGCCTTGGTAGGCCATAATGCCATGGTGCCAAATAGTGGTTAGGGAAGATCAAACCCCACTATGTGATACTAATCAAAGGCTAAACAAAGATAAATAAAATAGATAAAGAAAGTATAAGCCTATGTAAAGGATACAAGAAGGTTATCAAGGTAAAAAATGCAACATAAGGCCAAAAACAAGTTGAAACATCTAGCAAAGCATGCTACATATGGTCAAACATGGCTAATATAAGTCAAAAGAGGTTGGGTTTTGCTACTTTTAGGCCATAGCAGAGCATGGTTTAGGGTTGTAGTGCTATTAGATGGATTTGGACATTAGTTAGAGTTTTTTCTAGGTTGTTTGGGCCTAAAAATAAGAGTTTTAAAGCTTCTACATTGAGTTCTCATTGTTTCCATGCTAAGCTCCCCATCCAAGTGGGTAAGCTAGCATGGAAGATTCTAAGGGGTTGAAAAGTACTAGATTTTGATTAGTTTTTGGCATGCAGGTGCATTCTTGAGGTTTCCAATATTGTTGGACATTTCCCAAGATCAAAATTTGTCAATTTGAAGGCTATTTTATTGGTTTTTATGGTTACCCCCTTGTTTCCATGTTGATTCCCCTCTAGGGGGGTAAGCTATCATGGAAGATTACAAGGGGTTGAAAATTGATAGATTTTGATTAGTTTTGAACATGCATGTGCATTCCTGGGGTTGTTGATGTTGTTGGGCATTACCTAGGACCAAAATATGTCATTTTCAAGGCTTATTTATTGGTTTTTAGGGTTACCCTCTTATTTCCACATTGAGTTCCCCCTCTAGGAGGTAAGCCAGCTAGGAAGATTTCAAGGGGTTGAAATTAACAAATTTTGATCAATCTTGGACATGCATGTGCATTCCTAGGGTTGTCAATGTTGCTCAGCATTACCCAAGATTAAAGCTTGTCAATTTTACCACTTTTTAATTAGTTTTTAGGGTTACCCCCTTGTTTCCATGTTGAGCCCCCCTCCAAGGGGTAAGCTAGCATGGATGATTCCAAGGAACTATGTTTTGACAAATTTTGTTCAGTTTTGGGCATGCATGTGCATTCCTGGGGTTACTAGGGATATTGGACATTGTCCAATATTGAAACTTGTTAATTTTAAGGATTTTTATTAGGTTTTTAGGTTATCCCCTTATTTCCATGGTGAGGCATCCCCCCTCTAGGGGGGTAAGCTAGTGTGAAAGATTCCAAGGGGTTGAAAATTAACAAATTTTGATTAGTTTTGTGCATGCATGTGCATTTTTAGAGTTGTTGGTGATGTTGGACATTACCCAAGACTAAAATTTATCATTTTCAATGCTTTTTAATTATTTTTTTGAGGATTACCCCCTTGTTTCTACACTAAGCCCCCTCTAAGGGGGTAAGTCAACGTGGAAGATCCCAAGGATTGAAAGTTGATAAATTTTGATTAGTTTTGGGCATGCATGTGCATTCTCAAGGTTGTCAGTGCTACTAGACATTGCCCAAGATTGAAAATTTGTCAATTTTAAGGATTTTTATTTTTTTTTGAGGTTACCTCCTTGTTTTCATGTTGAGGTCCCCTCAAGGGGGTAAGCGATTTTTATTAGTTTTGGACATGCATATGCATTCCTAGGGTTCCTGGTGCTACTGGGCATTGCCCAAGATTGAAACTTATCAATTTTAAGGCTTTTTATTAATTTTTAGGGTTACACCCTTATTTCCACGCTAAGCCCCCCTTCTAGGGGGTAAACCAACATGGAAGATTTCAAGGGGCTAAGTTTTGACAAATTTGGATTAGTTTTGGTCATGCATGTGCATTCCTAGGGTTTTTGGTGTTGCTGGACATTGCCCAAGATCAAAGCTTGTCAATTTTAAGAATTTTTTTATTGGTTTTTAGGGTTACCCCCTTATTTCCACCCTGAACCCCCCTTCAGGTGGTAAGTCAATGTGGAAGATTTCAAGGAGTTAAAAATTAATAGATTTTGATTAGTTTTGGACATGCATGTGCATTCCTGGGGTTACTGGTGCTATTGGACATTTTCTACGACCAAAATTTATCATTTTCAACACTTTTTAATTATTTTTTTAGGATTGCCCCCTTGTTTCCATGTGGAACCCCCCCTCTAGGGGGTAAGCCAACATGGAAGATTCCAAGGGGTTGAAAATCAACATATTTTGATTAGTTTTGGGCATGCATGTACATTCTTAGGGTTGCCAGTGTTGTTGGACATTACCCAAGATCAAAATTTATCATTTTTAATGCTTTTTAATTAGTTTTTAGGGTTACCCCCTTATTTCCATGCTAAGTCCCCCCCTCTAGGGTGTAAGCCAACATGGAAGATTCCAAGGGGTTGAAAATTAATAGATTTTGATTAGTTTTGGGCATGCATGTGCATTCTTGGGGTTGCTGGTGATGCTAGGCATTGCCCAAGATTAAAATTTGTCAATTTAATGCTATTTTATTGGTTTTTATGGTTACTCACTTGATTCCACATTAAGCCCCCCTCTAGGAGGTAAGCTAGTTAGGAAGATTCCAAGGGGTTGAAAATTGACAAATTTTGATTAGTTTTGGGCATGCATGTGCATTCTTGGGGTTGCCAGTGTTGTTAGCCATTACCTAAGATTAAAATTTGTCAATGAGTCTTGTAGTGGTCCAGGTCCTGTAGTGGTCCCATTGACCATGAGTCTTGCACATATAGTTGTGACATCTACTATGAGGCTTATGGCCTCGCTATGGGTTGTATGATAGAAGGAAGGGGTTGCATTATGATTGTGGCTTGTGGGACAAAAAAAGAAAAGGATTTCTATGCTAGTACTTAAGGCAAAAATGGGATAAACGAGGTATGTAACCCTTGTGTTGCTTAGGGACTCATAGTGGACCCCATGTGAGTACCTAGCAGATTTTTGGTGGCAAAAACCATTGTCGATGGTTTTATATATTAAGACTATGTTGTAAATGACATTGATGTATTATGATTTGTTGTTTGTGGCATTGAATGAGTTTTATGTGTGGCTATAATAGGCGTGGGTTCCACTGTAGTTGGGTAGGAAGGAGTGGAAGATGGTGGCATTAGGCCCATGGAGAAAACAAAAGCATTAGAGGAAGGTGTTGTGACCTTGAGGGATGTTTGTTGGAACAACCTTCCTAGGATGTTTTCAGGCTCAGATTCTACCTTAAATTCATCCTTCTCTTCCTATTGTTCCTTAGAGCTATGCGTGTAATCTTTCTTTTCCATGGTAATCATTTGGGCTAGGATGCTAACATAGATCTTATTAAGGGAAATTTGGTCATACCAAGAAGGGATGTACTCCTTCCCACTCCTATGTATGAGCTTGAACTCCCTCTTGTGCTCAACTTCAATTCATGAAATTAGCATGCCTACATATATTTTAGCATAAATTAAGTTATAATGATCTTCATTTATGGTTGCCAAATTAGGACTCTCCCCTCTGATCCTCAAATATCATCGTCACTTAATGATGGAAGGGTATTTAGGGTCATATACCTTAATAGCCTATTAATTTGACCTACTATTAGTGTATTTGTAAGGAAACTTAGTTGATCATAATAGAGACATGGTTATTTTAATGAGAAATACTCAAGATAGGCTATGAAAAGCAAAAAAATGAAAGTATGTTCCAACAAGTGGAAATCAAAAGCAATCAAAGGGAGAAAAAATGGTAAAAAATGAGATACTTACTAAAAATAGCAACTAAGGGGTAAGGGGAAGTATACTCCTTTACCCAAAATGGAAAGGTGCAAAGGTGATAATAGACTTTACCCATACTAACCTTCTAAATATCATGCTTCTAGATGCCCACATTGNGCCTATTAATTTGACCTACTATTAGTGTAGTTGTAAGGAAACTTAGTTGATCATAAGAGAGACATGGTTATTTTAATGAGAACTACTCAAGATAGGCTATGAAAAGAAAAAAATGAAAGTAGGTTCCAACAAATGGAAATCAAAAGTAATCAAAGGGAACAAAAATGGTAAAAAATGAGATACTTACTAAAAATAGCAACTAAGGGGTAGGGGGAAGTATACTCTACCCAAAATGGAAAGGTGCAAAGGTGATAATGGACTTTACCCACACTAACCTTCTAACTATCATGCTTCTAGATGCCCCGCATTGGCTTTGTAGCTATCACACCCTTGGGTGTGGTAGAGGGGAAAGAGGGGAAAGGAGGGGTGGGGGTGGGGTGTTGGTGGTGAGATGGGAGGTTCTCATACCTTACAAAGCCAATGTTGGTAATGGGGGATGAAAGCTATTATAGGTGTGGAGAAAAGGGATGTAAATTTTGATAGTTGGAATTGTTATAAAGTTTAAATCTATTGGAAATAGGAAAAAATGATCAAACATAGATTACTTATTATAACTAGTATGTGTGTGTGTGTGTGTTGGGGGGGGAGGGGGTGTAAGTGGAGTTTACCCCTTTACTAGAAATGTCAATCTAAGAATGTTGGGGTCAAGCTTCATCCACATTGGCCTCCTAGATATCACACCCCCAAGTGTGGCAGGGGGGAAAGAGAGGATGAGATGGGGGGATCTCACACCTTCTAAAACCAATGTTGGTGAAAGGTTGGGGGGTGTTGCAAAATGTGGTAGCAAAAATAGAAACTTGCAGCTTTCTTAAAATGGCTTTAGAAATTTCCAAATTCAACCAACATTTGAGGGGGAAAGTATTTTTGGTTGGTGATGATAGTAACATTGGCTTTGTTATGAGAATTATTGCCAAGGTGGAACATTGGTATGCAGGAGTTCAATGTTGGTTTTGGCTACTAAAATTCACAGTAGATGTTGGAAAAATCAATACCCAACCACCTAAAACTTTCTCACTAGGATTTCTACTACAAGGGGTGAGGGGCAACGTTGGTTTTTTCAAAAGGGGCTTCAAGGGTTTTGCTACAAAAGTCAGAAATTTCTAGAAGGTAGGCAACATTGGCTATGAGGGAAATCAAATTTGCTATTGCAATGGAAAATCTTGATTGCTAAAAAAAGAAAGAATTATCATTCAAAGGCAACCTCAACTCTAAATCCCCTAGGCCCTCTATAATAAAAATGGAATGTATGATGCCCTAGATAGTTCGGTAGATCACCTAGGAATTTGAGGGAGTGCAAAATGGGGATAACAAAGTAAGAAGATGCAGATCTATAAAGTAATGCATTGAAAATATAACAATTATATATGGAATTGTAAAAAAAATAAAATTATAAACTTTATTAAATAAAAAAAGAATGAGTTCAAAGGGATGTACAAATTTGGTGCCTAAGAGGAGGGCCAAGGGGGTTCACTTGGGCAGGGGTTTAGAGCTTGTAAAAGCCATGATCACCTCTACGATCTAGTGTCCCTACCACTCTTGATGCTATCTAACCTCCTTTTTCATCACCTTAGATCTACAACATTGGTTACTATTGGGGTTAGGAAAATGTGAAGGATTGGGGTGGCCAAAGTGCACCATGCTAGGATTTGGGGATCCTAAGGGGCAACGTTGACACCTGAAGTTCATAAATCCTAAGGGGGAAGTAATAGGGAGTAACAGGTTGTAGAGGTTCCACGCTACTAGCCCCCAAGATGATATGTTTCTACTAAGGAAGCAAGAGCTCTTGGATGCCAAAATGCCAAGTTTGCTAGATTACCAAAGTCTAGAACCTTGACATGGTGCTAAGGTTTGGTTTTTATAGGGTCATGGCCATGATTTGGGCTAAAAATTGGCTACAGATGGTTGACTAATTGGCTACCAAATTATTGATTTATTGGTTGCTAATTTGTTGATTGATTGACTAAAAATTGGTTGCCAAATTACTAAAAGTTAGCTACCATGTTCACGAGGTAGGTGAGATCCACCCCCATGAATCCTAGCTATTTGGCCCCTCCATGTTGTTTGAACCCCTCTCTCCTAGCTAGCTAACCCCCTTCCACTAGGGGGAGAGTGTCAACATTGAGGGGGGATGGGAGGTCAATGTTGGGGGTGAAGGTCAACCCCTCCAAGTTGGGTCAGCCCCCTTTCCACACTGGAGGTAGGTGAGTTCTACCCCCCCTTGCACTCCTCCATGTTAGCCTTGAAGCCTCCTAGTTGACTTACCTACCCCCTCCAAGGGGTGTGTCAGCGTAGAGAAATGTATACCCCCCATAAAACCCATCAAAGTGCCATTTTTGGCATTCCAAAAGGCATTTTTGACTCCCCCATTACAAAGTTCATTGTAAGGCACGATGGTCATCATAGCTATATGTTGACATAACAATTTCATAAGCATCAAAATAATGTTATGTTTACTTATAATCTTATGTATTTGCTTTATAATTACCATCTTCATACTTCTAAATGGTATTCTTTGCTTTCTTTTGAATGATGTTCATAACTTCTAGCATCTTGTTACTACAACTCATAAGTTAAAGTTCACTCATGATTACTTTCTTCTTTGGAACATGGTTTACAAGTGTTAATCATGGAAATTTAATTTATGCCATTTCTTCTTATTTTTCTTCTTTATCTTTGAATCTCTTTTTAACATATTACTTCTTCCTTTTTTATTCTGGTTATTCTTCATATAAAATAATGTATTGTTTTTTGTGATGATGATGATAGGGGAACAGTTGAATCCATGGCTTATATTCCTTATAAGAAGTCATGACCTTTCACAAACCATTATGTCTTTTCATATGTTCACAAATAGTTATGTTTGTTCATTGATAAATTTCCATGTTTTCATATGTTGTTACTAAAAAACTAATGACTGTACACATGCTTTACGAGTGCACTCTAACACACCTAATGCTAGAACCCAAGGTGGAAAAAGGGATTAGATTATTAGTCCTAGCCATAAATTTTCTAGACTTGGTTAGTTTATCTAGGTCATAGTATACTAGAATATGATTTAAATGATCATCTAATAATTGACTACCCAGATGTCAAATATGGCATTGCCATTAAATTTGGAAGGACAAAAAATATTAGAAATGACTATTCGAATGTTAAAATGGACATTGGACGCTTGAGTTATGCTAAATTTATTTCTTGAGGCTCTTAAAGCATAGTTGAAGAGCAAGGATTAAAAAATAACTTTTAGAGTTTCCTAGGATGGGTCTGACCTTACCATCACATCCAAGAGGTTGAAAACTATTTAAAATGATTATTTGTTCATCAAGAAAGAATTATAGAATCAAAATTTCTAGTGGTTTCTGAAGAGTGGAATTTGGAAAAAAAATTGAGACTTTCCAAGAGCTTCCCTAGAGGTCACCCATTGCAATACTACTCTAGGACTATCATGCTTCATTGGGAATTTTTTATTTCTCACACTACCAACCCATCAGTTTGACCAATTGGTCAAAGTTAACCACAATTAACTATTCAAGTTTTGATTTTTAAATTTAAAATTTATAATTGAAATTTTTTCATTGATTGATAAACTTTTTTCTAACAATTAATGGACTTTTTTCAAGTAGTTACTTGACTTAGCACTAGCCAATAGTTACCTATGATATAAGTGGTTGCTGGCTAGTAGAGCCTTCTGGCTCTCTTAGTTGTTAGCTAGTAGGAAACTATGATGGCCATAGATACTATGAGTTCATCTGGTAGGAAAACACTATAGAGGTAGATGAAGGGTAGGCTATAGACTAGAGGTGACAATTATGCCAACAATGATGATAGCAACATTGAGTACAAGGAATGGTTTCAATAGTGATAATATTGATGAGAACAATGTTAATAGCAAAATAACGTGAAATGATAGATAGTGGAAGATAGGGATGTTGTTACACACAATGGTGGATAGGATTGATAGTACACACATGGTGAATAGAGTAGATCTTGAATGTGTAAGGAGTAGAGAAGCCTGGCTTCAATTAGATAACTGATTATGTAGTAGTGCAACTAGGCCTTATGGCCCAACCATGATAGGTGCAATAGGTTGGTGATGAGTGGCGAAGTACCCCTACACTCAACCATACAAATACGAGTGTCTCACATGCAATCCAATCGAACTCCAAGGACTAAGTGCTTACATGCCTTAATGGAACACTTAAGGTTAATCAATCATCATCCTCCCAAACTTACTTGTATTGTCATGGTTGTATGGTTAAGTAAGTTTGAGGTATGTGATTTTTATAACTTTTATCTTTTAATGCCTATGCTAAGAGGAAAGGGTGAAGAGAACTAAATGAATAACTTTCATTAACTATTCACTAAATAAGTTCTAAGTGTCCTAGCATCAGTATCCATTCCCACTTGCTACACACACCCTAAACTAGTGCAATGCTACTAGGATTACCAAACACTATTCTTTACTGGGTTACCAAGCATTACACACATGCTCGAAGTAGTTGTACTAAATGCACTTAACTAGGAGAGTCAAGGGTTAAGAGAGATTAATTATTTAGGAAAGCATTTAATCATTTAACAATAATTAAATCCTATTTAGCTTAGTCCAGATGTTGCAAGGTTTATCAGAAAGTTTGTCTTTATTGCCGTACACAAATGTGTTCTCAGGTACAATTTGCTCGAATGAAGATCCATTCACTTTGAGACTCCTACTGTAGGCACATAGAAATTATTCTAACTTTGGAATGGTGAAACTACTATAGTTTGGTTAAGGGACTAACTTTAGATGATTGAACAAGGGAAAGTTGCCTCTTATTTAGAGACATGATGGTAGGCTGCGATATCGTGTACGCGATATTGCAGGGGTTGACACGATATCGCAGCTCATCATACTGCCATGATTGAATGAAAACTCATCCTCGAGTTCCTTAAAAAATATTGGGAAGGTATGGGATTATTGACTTGAATGACACTAATGGTAGATGGGGTGACATGCGAACGGATCATCATTACAATACATGAAAAAATTAGTGTTCATGACGACAAGAGTGAACACTAAACACATTTGACATGTAGCCTTATTTGGTAGTGTAGAGAAAAGAGAGAAGAGAGAAAGAGAAAAGAAGAAGTTTGTTGCTGCTGATGCCAAGATTGCACTTTTCGTTGTCCATCTATAAGCACATCATCAATCTTGTTCTTTGCATAATTGTTTAGCACCAGTCCATTCCAAGTGTTCCCTCCAGATCCAATCCATTGTTGTATGATTGCCATTTGCACACACAACACAGTCTTATATTAGCAAGGGTAAATGAATCACAATGTAGTTAATACCTTGCCTTAGTTTAAGGTCCATTGGCTGAGTTGTGGTATGGCTAATGCAGATCTAGAGATGTAATACTGGTGACTACCCAAGGTGTAGGGGTTAAGAGAAAATCAAAAAAATTATACTAGGACCCCCATGATTGAGAGCGAACCTTCGGTAGTGAGAGAATGGAAAAAGCTAAGGGATAAGAAAGATGGAGAAAAAGAAACAATGACAACGACAATAAAATGGATGTCAAAGATGGAGATGAACAAAATAAATGGTGATTGCAGAAATGTTTAAGGGAAAGAAATTAATGGATGCACCAAATAGGAATGCTAGTGGGTCCTTCCCAAAGCAGGCTCATGCCCTTAGTTCCCTAACAATCCCACATTCAAAGAGTCTGTAGGCTCTAGAAATGTCATTTGGAAGCAAGAGTTAAAATCTTAACCATAAGAATTTACCAAAAAGAAAACAATGCATCAACCAAGATATAGACTATTGATACAATTGGTAATGAGGTGAAAAATGGAGAAAAGAAGGGTGGAAAGAAGACGATGGAATGGTATCTTAAGAACAAGGTGGCGTACAGCCCCTTGTATGTTAATGGTTAATGTGACTTAGTAGATCTCATTCCAAATTCAGCCTGAAACAATCCACATCCAGTGACTTTGCATTAATACATTTGGCCAATCAATCCACTTGAAGTAGCAAGAATGTTTCCACCAAAGAGTCACCACCATTACGACAAAACAAAAAAAAATGAGAAAGTAGGAAGTGAGGAAGGGCCTTAGTTAGAGAAAACATTTTTATTTAGTTCCATAACCAGTGCTTGTAGCCTAGATGATTATTCCATCTAAGGGGTGTGCTTTGAATTCCCACTATTTTTTTTTGTGTTTTGCGTGAGAACCATACCATGAAAAGACTTATTATTTTTATTAGCTTAGCTTCTTGATAATGAAGCAACGTTGGAATGGTAAGGAAAACCCAAGAAGGAAACATCCAAGCACCCAAGAGAATGGCCAGCACAAATGCATCAAGTTCCCTTGAAGTCAAACCCTTTTCAGTCCTTGAGTCCTTCCTTAGTTTGAGAAATGCCTAGTCACCGATTCATTGATAGTTCTTATTATTGAAAAAGGGACTGTATAGTTCCAAGCCAAGAGAGACCATAGAAATTCATGGATGCATGGATGACATAGACTCATTTCTTGCTATATCAAAAGAACCATACCCAAATATCAACATCATCACTCAAAGGTAAAAACCAAACATTAGCAATCAATGGAATACAGTTCATACCATCTTCGAAGCACTTATTAAGTGACAAACTTAATAAAAAAAACATAAATAAATGAAGTGTGAATGATGTTGCAAAACAAAAACAAAAAAAGTTAAAGCAATTTGTAAAATAAAAATGTGTAAAAAAAAACTTAAAAAGGAACTAAGGGCTAGGGCCTCGATCGATCAGCATAGGTGGCCATCTCCCCCATGACTAAGTTGAAAGGAGGAGCTTCAAAATAATGAGCGAGGTTGTCCTCTCTCCAATGTGTAATGTGCATTGACTGTTCTAGATTCATGATAAGGGTTGGTTTGTTGCACATTGACTAGTATTTTCCTATTGGAGAGTTTGTTTGAATCTTTTAGGTTCCAACTTTCTCCAATTGATTTTTTTAGGTTAAGGGTTGGAAGCTTGTGACACTTTTGCTCCAGTGCATCTATGCTTTCTACGTGGATGCAAGTTGGTCCCCCAATTAGTTCCATGCATATTGGTGAGTTTCTCTCTTGATTAGCTGTCAACCACTGGGTGTTTCCTTGCTGTGTGGTTGCTACATATAGGCACATTTGTATGCTAACCTATGGTGCACACCAGTTGCATGTAGGCAATGCTGAACATTCCTATATGCAATCACACCCTGCATCACTATATGTGATGCATGGAAATTTCTTCTTCTTGATTTTTCCAAAAGTGTTCTTCTTGAAGATTTCTAGGGAAAGATCATGAATTCCTAGGCATGCATTTATAGTACTGAGCCATGCTCTTCCCATTATTATTGGGAAGTCCCCTTTACGATTGTTTACTTGTATCACTAGGAAATCAGCTGGATATGACCAACCACATACAGTGGTGACAATGTCCTCCATAAGTCCCAAGGGAACAGTGATGGAATGGTTGGCCAGCTCTAGTTAGATGTTAATATTCCTTAATGGAGGCATCTTCCAGGCTTTATAAATTTCTTGTGATATTAAGTTGACTCTGGAACTTGAGTCCAGAAGAGCTTTACAAGGTTCATTCCTAGTGACTTGGAGATAAATTAAGGGACTTCTAGGATCAGAGAATTTCTTGGGAAGGTGGCCCTCCTTGATCTAGTCAATGAAAATATGTGTTAACATAACCGTATGCGTTGAGCTTTGTTTTTGGTTTGAAGGGAGCTTTGAAGTCTTATTTGATGGAGAAGCGTTTGGAGGCTCAATCGCTTGTGGTTGTGAGAGCTTGTTTGGACTGTTGGTTCTAAAGAAAGGTCTTCTCCTTGTATGGTTGTCAGAACCAATAGCGAGTTGAAGGTTTATAGCTCTCGTAGCATTGCGTTGCTGCAGTTGAGTGGGGAGTTCCCCTTGCATTGTTGGAGTGGGTGGTAATGGAGCTATCGATGTGAGAGTTGCGAATGGATTTGGAGGATGGTATGCATGTGGTGTGTCTCTCCCAGGAGAAGGAGTCCTATAATACTCATGAGCTTGGTAGTGACGTTGTGGTGTCATGTGACCAACAGAGTCACGTGGAGAGATTGGTTGCTACACGTAATAGCCATATGGATCCGGTTGCAGGTAAGGGTATTGTTGCCTTGGTGTGGCATCCCCTATGACTATGGGTATTGGCACTACTGGTGTTGCTCAATAGGTTGTGGTAGAGTTCCACTTGTATAATATGTTAATGCTTGGTGGAAATTCCTCGGGTTACCTTTGGGATAAGGTAACCATCAGGGTGTTTGCCATTTGTTAAGTCGTGGGGTTAAGTGCATACACCCCAAACTCTTGTAGATGTGAGATTATTGGGCAACATCCCTTAGGATGGTCATACTAGCATATCTCACATCCATTGTCATTGTCTATATCTGAATCCACAACCTCTTCAGTGATAGCCATTTTACCCTTACCTTTGTTACGTGCATGGTCCAAATCCCTCTTTTTCTTTTTATCATGGTCACTACCTTGCTCCTTAGACTCCACTACTATTTTTAGAACAATTTCAAATCTACTATCTAAGGATTCCCATATTTGATCTACCTTTGTCAACACTTCTATTGTTAATTTTTGGAGTGGAAAGGTTTTCCTATTCACCATCTCTTTGAGTGGTGACTCATCCTCCTCCTCATAGAATCTCACTCCCCTTTTTAAGAGGGAAGGATCGTAGTTGTACTCTTCTGCGCTTTCTCTCTTACGTAGCTCTCCTTCTTCCTTAGCTACTTGCTCCAACAATCTATGAATTTGATGGGACCTAAGCTTTGATAATCTCCCTTGGGCATATGTTCCAAGGGTTATCCTAGTATCATGCCTAAGTCCATCTATGAGATGGTGTAGTTGATCCTGCTGCGAGTAACCATGGCCCGAGCAACAATGTAACAGTGCATAGTATCGGTCCATGGTAGCATCCAAGGGTTCATGAGTTCCCTGCTTCCATCCTTGGATTTGCTTTTGCAGGTTGGACACTTGGGAGTACGTTTAATACTTATCATTAAATAGTTCTAGAATTGTACTCCACCTTTGAATGGATTCTGGTTCTAAGGACTAGTACAAGCTTTCCACTTCTTTTACTAGTGTCCTTGGAAACAACTTTAACTTTTACCATTTTTTCTCAATATTATGCAAGGCACATGCATCATGAAATTCCTATGAGTGGTTCTAAGGATCAGCATTGTATCCCCCCTCAAATCGTTGGATATTATTCATGTCTAACCTCTTGATCATGCTATCTTTCTGGTGCCTTGTAGGAATTCTAACGATCTTCGTGATGTCTAACATGCTTTAGGTTGCAAGTAGGGGTTCTTCGTGGTCATTTCTTTCATAGAGTCTGTGATGTCTATGTGGTTCCCTACTTTTTCTTCTTCCATGCCTTGATTCTCTTGAGTGCCCTTGTCCTCACTCGTGACTCTCTCGTCGAGGTTTCTCACTCTATTTTCCCTTATCCTCATGGTTAGGTTCATTATGAATGCTTCTCGATACTGAAGGAGAGGGTGAATGTGATGATGAAGGTGAAGAAGAAGGAGAACCATCACCATGACGATGTTTCCTACCTTCTCTTCGGTGGTCCCAACCTCGATCGTGATGATGATTAGAATGCTTGTCCTTATCCTATGTTCATGTTCCCTCGTTGAACACTTGGTATTCATGGGGATCAAAACCAGGGTTGTGAATTGTGGAGTGCAAGTTCTAATACACCATCTCCTCACCATCGTTAGGAGGGGGAACATCATTTTTTGGGGAACCTATTGAAATAGGTTCACCACGCTCATTTTTTCTTATGATAGGTGAAGCATTATGGGGTCCTTTGCCCTTCAACGATGTATAGTTTCTCTCTTGTTGCAAGTCCCTTTGACATTGCGTTTCTATGGGATTGTAATCCCTTGTGTGAAAACTGCATGCAACATATTCTGCATATAACTATGACATGGCTATTTGTGCAAGGACACGAAGGAGCATGTTGGGGACTACTTGGTCTGGAGGCAATACTATGTTACCCTCCAAGTCTCTCCAACGCAGTTGCTCATCTTGATGGAGGATAAAGATAAAGTTAGGTACATATTCATCATGATGAATATATACCACTCAGAACTATTAAGGAACTAGCAGTTCTTGGTTATGTATGTTGTGTCGCCAACTGTCTCTAGTGTTGTTCCTAGGTGGTGAAGTGCTTTTGTGTGAAGAAGAACACATTTTATTCTTATTTTGGTGTGCTGTTTACTCTTATGTAATTTTTCCTTTGATCAACCCTAAGGATTCGTTTAAGCTTCCCAATGATATGAATGATTTCCTATGTTCTACGTAGCACACAAACAACTAAGTCCATGGCAATGGTGCCAATGATGAGTGACGAGCATCTCGTGCATGATCCAATCAAACTCCAAGGACTAAGTGCTTTATGATAACTTGGAGATATTTGTGTGCTCATGTCTTTAGGTTAAAATTTTAAATTTTAAATATTTTTATATGTTATTCCACTTTTAAGAATAACTTGGGACATCAACTAGGTGGCTAGTGAAAGTGAACTAAAGAGTTGGGTTTGAAAATTGAAACTTCAATATCTCCGAAACCACAAGTCCAATTAGGATGAAATTGATATTGTTAAAATAATATGATTGAGCACTACATGTTAGATATGATGGTTTGTGATTTTAAAAGACTAAAATAACCTATTATTTCTAAATTGACCTTACTAGGTTGACACATGAGCAACATGAGGGCTTGTAAGTGACTTAACTTCAATTATAAATAATAAGCTAACTCTAGGATAAAAATTTAAATCATATATGATTGAAGCAAAATTACCCCCAACATCATGTCTATACCTTAATGAGATAAAAAAGGAATATTAGTAATGTAGAACATCAAAAGATTAGCCACAATGTATTAGTTTCCTATGAATCCTTTGGGATGAGTCATGTTTTGGTAGGCCTCTAATATTGGATATCCAATATCAAAGCCACGTTATGGGGTATCCAATATCGAGGCACAACCTCCAATGTTGAGGATTCGATATCACCTCATCCATGCTAGCCTATAAATACAATACTTGGGTGCATGGTTTGGATATAGATTTTAGATATAGACATAGATAAGTTTTGTTAATTTGTTTCTAGTGTGATGATAAGTGATTGTACAACATCCTTATTTGAGTGTGACGTACTTGGACACATTACATGTTTAGCAATTAAGATCAAGATTACTTCCATCATTGTAGCATCCACTTAGTTTTATTATTATTAATTACATAAATGCTTAATATTTTCCTTAGTTAATTATTATCATTTATGGTTCTTTATTGTTTCTATCATTACATAGAATGATTAGGATTAATTACGAGTGTTTAAGTGTAATTACTTGGTAACCTAGTCATGTTATCATTTTGTACACCTAGTAACAGTATGCTTGGTAATCCCAACGATAGTTGCATAAGGTTTAAGGCATGTACAGAAGGATAAGAACGGATACTCATTGCACATAGGCTAGTTTAGACTTTACTTTCCATTGTTAATTAGTTAAATAATTGATTTCCTTATTATTGTTAGAAGTAGCATAAGGCCAAAACAACATCAAGAATCATATGCCTCACTCTCAACTAAACCATATGTGACAAAGTTACCATTAGTCTAAGTGGGAATACAATGAATTGTGATCAAGACATAACGATCTAGATACCTCAACTAGTCCCATCCATGGAATTTGACTAGATTGCACATGAATGTTTGTGATTTCTATGGTTGAGCATAGGGGTACTCATTGCTCATCACTGGCACCATTTCTAGGGATTTTGATAGTTATCTAAATTAGTTATGTTATACACAATCATTGTAGATACATTAATAATTTATTTTTCAAAAAATATTAAGTCATACACATCATACACTAACAACAATGTTTCTTTTACAAGGAAGCGATAATGCATTGTATGGAGAGAACATTCATTGGAGAACTAATGAGATATATATTGAAGAAAATTAGAGTGACCAACCTCATGTAGGAGTTTCATATGTTCATGACCACCCTAACTAAACTCAAGGACTACATTCACCTAAGGTAGAAAATCCTATAGGAGATGGAATAAGTCCTAGATCGGGAAGGGCCTCAAGTCCTAGGACCTCCTCAAAACTTAAGGATGAGTTTCCATTCAGTCGTGGGGGTATGATAAGTCATGTTTTGATAGGGCTCCAATATTGGATATCTAATATTGAAGTCACATTATTGGGTATCCAATATCAAGGCACAACCTTTAATGTCAGGGATTTGATATTGTCTCATTCGTGTTAGTCTATAAATACAACACTTGGATGCATGTTTTGGATATATATTTTAGATGTAGACATAGATGTAATGACCAAAAATGTTGGTGGCTAGAATCACCGAGGGGTCAATGGACGCATAGCCTTAACCCCGCCTTCACTTGAGGGCCTTGCTAAAAATGGAGATGAAGCACCCTAAATGATCTTGTCGATCGAATAGGGACTTTATTGGTTGCAAATAGGGCAATGGGTACGACTAGGGGGTGGCATGGTTAGCCAAAATTCAAATGCAAACAATACATAGTAAAATGTAACGATGCATGAAAAAGTGCAAAAAGATGCAAAAAGATGCAAGAAAATGCTAGAAATTGGAGAGAGAAATGGAACACTACCACAAATGGGAGTGTAGTTAACTCCAAAAAGGTCTCAGAAGGTACACAATGTACAATAGGCATAGTGGAAGTGCGATCATAGTCTTGGTGGTGTCTAGTCGTGAAGTTTGGTGCTCATCATTATGAATCATGCTTACTGGTTTGGTTACTGTAGTGTATCATGTGGTGTTCTGTAGTGTACCATGTGGTGTTCTGTAGTGTTGCAACAAGGTTGCAGTGGGTTGTGATGTGCAACTTTGCCTTTCTATTAGTGTGATGTGCTCTAGGTCTCATTCGCCCACAGACCTAAGTGCCAAAATGCCAAAATGCCAAATGCCAAGTGCTTAAAAATGCTCACATCCAAGGAATGTCAACTGTTAGGGAATGCCAATCATCAGGGAATGCCAACTATCAAGGAATGCCAACCATCAAAATGTTGCGGGTCTAGGGGTATTTATAGCACTAGGGTTAGTGCAAAACATATATCGAGTGCCATGTGGCAATGCTATATGTGGGAGCACAAGAAAAATTTAGAAAATTTTCTAAGTTTAGAGGTGACCATAAAATTTTTTAACTCTTGTTGCTACACTCGCTACACTCTAAAGCGTAGGTACAATTTGGGACAAATAGGAAGTGCAGGAGAAATGCAAATTGATGATCTTGCTTGTCGAAGGAGTGTTGGAGCTAAGGTGAAGGTTGATGTTGAGCTCTAGAGGCTTCTCTTTAGTGTCATGCTAGCTACACTCTAGAGCATAACCCAACACTTAGAAAAATTTTGAATTTGATGTCCAGCACTAGCTACGCTTGCTATGCTCTTGAGCATAGTAGGGATAGTTAGAGAAAACTTGGCACAAATTCAGTCATCTTCCATGTTACATTGGCTACACTTGAGAGTGTAGTACCAACACTTAGAAGAATTTGCCAAGTTTTGACACTTAGAGAAATTTGCAGTTGCAATGTTGAAACCTGAAATTGGTGGTGTTTCAATAGAGAAGTTTTGTTAGTTTATTTTCAATGTGATGATAAGTGATTGTATGACATCCTTATTCAAGTGTGATGTACTTGGAAATGTTACATGTTCAGTAATAAAGTTTGAGATTACTTTCATCATTGTAGCATCCACTTAGCTTTATTATTGTTAATTACTTAAATGCTTACTATTTTCCTTAGTTAATGATTATCATTTATTATTCTTTATTATTTTCATCATTACACGTAATGAGTACGACTAATTACGAGCATGTAACTATAATGAATTGATAACCCAATAGTGTTATCATTTGGTACACCTAGTAATAGTATGCTTGGTAATCCTAGTAGTAGTTGTACGAGGCCCAAGGCATGTATGGAATGTTAGGAATGAATACTCATCACACATAGGCTAGTTTAGAATTTACTTTTCATAGTTAGTTAGTTAAATAATTGATTTCATTATTATTGTTAGGAATAACACAAGGCCAAAACAACATCAAGAATCATATGTCTCACTCTAGACTAAATCATATGTGACAAAGCTACCATTAGTCCAAGTGGGAAGATAATGAATTGCAATCAAGACATAAGGATATAGGTGCCACAACTAGTCCCATCCATAGAATTTGACCAAATTGTGCATGAATGCTTGTGATTCGTATGGTTGAGTGTAGGGGTACACGCCACTCATCATTTTGGTGAAGACCCTTATTAGTTAAAAAGGGTTAGGAGATCTTATTCATAGCTTGAATTTTCTAAATTTACCTATGTTTGGATCCTATATAAGGGTATATAGTATGAGGTTATTAGAGTTTGAGTGTTTAGCAAAGTAAGATCCATAGTGAGACAATGTCTTAGAAAACCTTGATTATGAATTACCAGCCACATGATAAAGACATAAGGATAATATTAGTTAATTAAAGATAAAAATAAATTAGTAAAATATTAGTAAGAGTTAGCTAAATCAATGTTGCCCTTGTCTTATCAAATTTTCTCTTAATTAATGTATCTTATTGGTATGTGGTCAAAACTCTTTGAGGTTGCTAGGAAAACATATTCTTGATTAGTATAGTTTATTTTAAACTTGATGAGCATATGATGATGGCTCATGGTTCTTCTTGGATCATGGCTCATGGCTCATCATTAGCCTTAGGTCATGATTTTTTCTAATGATAATTATGATATCTTTTTCTTGGATGTCATGAAAAACATCAAATATATGCAACATTCGATATTGTGCATAAAGAATGCAATAGAGAAAATGCAAAAAGATATGAAAAGGAATATTTATTATTATAGAAATAATGTATGTAGATCATGATATGAGAGTTTATTGTAATTTTCTTCCTTCAACATCTATCCATTAGAGGTAATCCGACAATGCCACCATAGTTAGGCATGTCGCTAGCCAAAAGAGATGACTAATCACCTTTCTATTCCACTTCATCCAACACTTGTTACTCATCATTATTGGCTCTACAACTTCATGCTAGCATGAACTCTAATTCTTGGGTGTAAATACCTTAGGTTAAACCTCCAAAGATCATGACAAAAGACATGCATGCTATTATAATATTCCATTTTTGATCTTATTGTAATAATTACATCCTTTGTTATAAAGAGACATTATCTTTTTTATAGAATGACTCCATTAAAAAATGGTGACATGATAATGAGGATTGTAAGTGATGCTAGGGCTCATGTCTTTCATTCATTGCAAAGTCTTAAGAGGTTTTATTAAATTTGAAAGGCTCAAAGCTTCCAAAAATCCTTTGGCTTATATGTTTATGAGTCCAATTACATTTTTTCCTAATGGAATCTTTGTTCCATGCATTATTTAAAAAGTTTTTAAGGGTTTTTTCCTTTTAATTAATTTTTTCAAAAATTGTATATATTATATGTTGAAATTGAAGTATGTTTTGGGATTTGTTAAGTAGGAGTGAATCATTGAGACCTTTCCATATCAATCTTATTGGTATTAAAGCATTAGATTAGAGTATTTAAGCATTTTATGCCACTTTCTTGATGCTATTCATGCTTTAATATTATCTAGAATTCAGGGATTTTCTCAAATTACCTTCTATTATATGAATTGTTCTAGATCTAAAAATTATGTGTTTAAAATTCTATTGTAATTACTTGGAAAACATGGTTGCCAAAAAGAAATGATTTCAAGGATTGAACAAAGATATAGAAGATTTCAAAGGTTATCTCAAGATGACCATTGATACATTAGAAAACTTTGATGTAAACTTTGATGCTCATGTAGGTCCACCTAGAAGAGGAGATTATGCTAGATATTATTTTAGCCCTAAATATGAAGGAGAACATGAGAATGTGAGTGGAAATGGTATGGAAACTATCCATTCACTCCATGGAAATGTTGGAATCCATGATCCAAGGATTTAAAGAGGGAGGAACCCTAGTCCTTATGTTAGATCTCAAGGAATCTATTAACTATTTATTCATTAAGATCAAGTTCATAAAGAGATTTAGGTAATGAAGATGAAGAAATACTTGCTAGCATATTTAGAAATGCATTAAGGCTTTCATATGTAAAATTGGAATTCTTCAATGACATTGATGGTTCTCATGCATTTGAGACATGGTTGAAGACCTTGAATAAGTACTTTGAATTAGAGGAGGCACCAATTCATGTAAGGGTGTCTATTACTAAATCAAAATTTGAAGAAATGACTATTATAATGTGGGATAAGGAGTCTCAAACCTTCTACATGAAAAACAAGGTACATGTAAGGGAATGAAAAGTTATGCAATACATGTTGAGGCAAAAGTATGAGTAATTTAAGAACACAAAATAAGATATTATGAATATGAAGAATCTTAGATAAGGTGAGAATTATGTGAAGCACTTATACATTAAATTTTATCAATGGTTTCATCTATCAAAGATGAACTAGAGTGATAATGAGTAGGCTTCAATATTTCTTTGTGGATTTAAGCTACAATATCATCAAGAGTTAACTTACTATGAGCCTCAAATTTTAGATGAGGCTTATGAACTACTAAGTAAAGTTAAAAAGAAACTTAGTGGCTATGAGAGCAAGAATAAGGGACCATTCAAGGATAAGGATAAGAGATCCAAATTCAAAGAGACTAAGAAATACAACAAGAAGAAGAATCATGGTAATGAGTGAAAAAAATAAAAAGAGAAGGCTAAAGGAGACTCAAGCAAGGGAGGCTAGGTTTCCAAGGAAGGTAATTCTTTCAAATGCTAATGCCTCAAGTATGGTGAAATTGGGCATAAGTAATGGGAATGTCCTCTTAAAAGGTCATTAAATGAAAGGAATTCCAAACCATGGAGAATGAAGGCTTATCCAATCAAGATATTCTAAGAGCTAATTCTAATCCTTCTAAAATAGAGGATGTCAAGAAATGAATTCATTCATGAGAAACATGAATATGAGTGATTATCCTAATAAGAAATTATGGTTTAAGATTAGGTCTAGATGTCTCAATACTGGGCAATGGATTCATATTTTACTTGATGAGGGCTCTCAAGAGAGTGTCATTTCTTCTAAGAAATTTACTAGTTTGGGATTAGTAACTCATTCTCATCCTAGATCATATGATATGAATTGTTTGTGAAGAGATTTCTCTCAATATGTTAGATAAAAATGTGTTTTAAAATTTAAAATTTCTAGCTATGTTAATCATATTGTTTGTGGTGTCTTGCAAACTAATTGTGTTGATGTAATATTAGAAATATTTGAGAATTTTGATAATGATGATAAATTTTATGATGATAGAAATGTATTGTAAGTTCATAAAGATCATGAAATTCATGAATTAATTCAAATAATATTTGAGGAAGTGAGGAATTAGTTCTTAATAAATGCATAGTTGATACTTCTTAATAAGAGAGAATACATCAAGAATCATGAAGAAGCAAGTCTTGGATATACAGTGGTATCCACAATTGCACCAAGAATAGTTGAGAAATTTTACCTTTTAGCATTAATTCAATGGATTTTAAAATAATTCTCAAATATTTCTATGAGAGAATTAGATGATTTGTCACCAATGATGAATGTGAAACATCAAGTTAACTTTGTACTAGTGAATACAATTCCAAATGAAAGGGCATATCATATGGCACTAAATTAAAGGGTATAATTACAAAGGCAAGTAGAGGAACTACTTGCAAATGGATTTGTGAGGGAATGTATCTCATCATGTGAATTTCATTAGTGATAGTTTCTAAGAAAGAAAATGAAGAATGGAGTATGTCCATTGACTTAGAGTAGTGAATCGGATCATGGTGAGGTATCATTTTTCAATTCCAAAAAATGAATGACATTCTTAATGTTATTAATCATGTAGAGATGTTTAATAAAATTAATATACAAAAATAATATCATCAAATTAGAATGAGGCAAGGTGATAAATGAAAAATAATGTTCATAACACTTGATAATTTGTTTGAACAACTTGTGATGGTACTTGAATTGACCAATGTCCCTACTACATTCATGAAATTGATGCATGATGTGCTCAAGGAGTTTATTGAAAAAATTTTCATTGTTTCCTTTGATAATATCTTGGTATACAACTCTAATAATAAGGATCACATTAATCATTTAAATATGGTATACTAAAAATTATATGATGTACTATTAGTCATCAACACTAAGAAATGCAACTTTATGAAGAAGAAGATCACATAATTGAAATATATGAGCTCTAAAAATCAAGTGAAGATGAACAAAACAAATGTGAGAATATAAAAGAATGACCTACATTAAAGAATGTTTGTGAATTATGTTAATTTCTTAGATTGATTGGATTTCATATGAGGCTCATTAGGAACTTTAGTTACCATGTCCCCATTCCTAAATGGTGTCATTCTATAATAAAGAAGGTGTCACTTTGTAACAAATGATGTAATTAATGCAATAAGAACAAAAAGAGCAAGTTGTAATAAGACCCAAAAGGGAATGTTGTAATAATAGGCATGTCTCTTTAAGTGACCTTTGGGGATTTGACCTAAGGTATTTATACCTAAGCATTAGAGGTTTTGATAGCATGGAGTCACATAGTTAAGAGTGGCAAGTAATGAGTATCAAGTGAAGTGGGATAGGAAGGAAACTAGTCATCCCTTCTACCTGCCTACAAGCCTAATTATGATAGAAGTGTTAAATTACCTCTAAGGAATAGATTTTGAAGGAAGAAAACCCTAAGCAACCCAAAGAATGTGATCCAAATACATTATTTCCACATTAATAAAACATTATTTTTAGTTTTTTCTATAATTTTGCTTTTATATTCTTTATGCATAATGTTGATTGTTATGTATATATGGAATTTTCCATGATATTTAGCAATGAGATGTTATAATTGGTATTAAAGTAAACCATGTTATAGGACTAATCAAAATAAAGGACCTAATATAATTTGATGATGAACCCTGAGCCACAATCTAGTAAGAACCACGAGTCATTACGAGATGCACATTATATTCAAGATGAATTGTGCAACCATGAAGATACCTTCCTAGCTACTTGCATGAATATATGTGACCAAAGTTTGAAGAGTTTCAACTATACATGAACATGGTATATTAACTATGAGAGACTTTGATAAGGAAAGGGTAACATTGGTCCAAGTAACTGTTATCCATCTTGTAGTATTATTAGAATTTTTCATAATTTACTAAGGTTATCTTTATATCTATGCTATGAGTCTAGTAAAGTGCAATAAAGATCTTCTATGACATTGAATTTCTATAGATCTTACTTTTCCTATGCATCTAAAGCCCAACAACTCAATACTAGCTACTAATGAACCGTGATATCGCATCTGCGATATCAAATCAACCATGCAATGTCGAATACACGATATCGCGTCTGTCTCCTTGCCTATAAATAAGAGGTGGCATCCTTGGTTTACACATTAGAATTTAGTTCCTTAGCCAAAATTTCCCTCCAAAGTTAGAATTATTTCTGCGTGTCTACAGTAGGAGTCATAGAGTGAATGGATCTTTATTCAAACATTGTGTACCTGAGCACACTTTGTGTACGGTAATAAAGATGAACTTTATGATAAACCTTGCAGCATACAGAATATATTAATTAGTGTTAATTATTATTTAATTCTTTCCTAGATTAGTTAATTATTTCTCTCACCCTACAACTCTCTTAGTTAAATACACTCAGTATGACCACTTCGAGCATGTGTGTAGTGCTTGGTAACCTAGTAACGATTAGCATTTGGTAATCCCAGCAGTGTTGCACTGGTTTAGGATGTGTACGACAAGTGGCAACGGATACTAGTGTTAGGAGTACTTAGAACTTAGTTAACGAGTAATTAAATTAGATTAGTTACTTAGCTATCTCTCTCCCCCTCCTTACTAGCATAGGATATAAAACACATAAAAACCATAAAAATGATATGCCTCAAGCTTACTTTACCATACAACCATGACATACAAGTAAGTTTTGAAAGACAATGATTAACAAACCTGTTATCATTCCACAAAGGTGCATAGCACTTAGTCCTTGGAATTTGACCAAATCATGTGTGAAATGCTCGTATTTGTATGGTTGAGCGTAGGGGTATGTCGTCGCTCATCATTGGTGCTGTTGCCAGGGACTTAGTTGTTTGTGTGCTAAGTAGAACTTAGGAAATAATTTACATCATTGGAATGAACCCTTAGGGTTGCTTAAGAAAAAGATAATAGTATATTGCACACTAAACAAGACAAGATGTCTTCTTCTTCACACAAAAGCACTTTACCACCTAGGACTAACACAAGAAGCAATTGACAGCAGGATGCACATGACATTGACCTGCTAATCCCTCAATAGTTTTGTGTGGTATATATTCATCCCAATGAATATGTACCCAACTTCACCTTTATCCTCCACCAAGATGAATAGCTACATTGGCATGACTTGGAAGGTAACATAGTGTTACCTCTCGACCATTCAGTCCCAAGTATGCTCCTTTATGCTCTTACACAAATAGGCATGCAACACTTACATGCAGAGTACATTACATAGGACTATGATTTGAGAGACTATCATCCCACATAAGTGCAATGTAAAAGGGATTTGCAACAAGAGAGACACCATAAGTCCTTAAAGGGAAAATGGTCTAAGAATGCCCCCCATGTTTTAAGCGAAATTGAGGGTGATGAACCTACCTTAGGTACTCACCCACATAACAATGTTCCTCCCCTTGACTTTGGCCAAATGATTGTGTATCAAAACCTTCATTCTACTTTTCACAACCCAAGTGCTGATACCAATGGATAAAAAGTGTTCGAAAAAGGAACAAGGACACATGATAAAGGTGGGCATTCTAATCACAATCACAATCAAGGCAGAGAACACCAAAGAGAAGATAGTAGACACTATCATTGTGGCGGTTCTCCTTCTCCTTCACCTTCATCATCTCCTTCACCCTCTCCTTTAGTGTCCAAACGTAGCCATAGAGAAATAGATCGTGAGGATAAGGATAAACAAAGTGGAAGTCAGACAAGATAGCCAAGATAGAGGATAAGGGCACTCTAGGGAATCATGCCATAGAAGAAGGGAGAGTAGGGAACCACGTAGGCACTATAGACATTGTAAACAAGATGATCATGATGAACCCCTACTCGCCACGTGAAGCATGTTAGATATAATTGAGGCTGTGAGAGTTCCAACAAGGCACCAAAAAGATAGTAGGATTAAGAGGTTAGACAAGAATAACATCCCACGATTTAAAGGGGGATATAACACTAATCCTCAAAATCACTTACAAGCATTTCATGATGTGCGTGCCTTGCAAAACATAGAAAATGAGTGGAAAAAACTTAAGTTGTTCTCACAGACACTAATAAAAGAAGCTAAAAGTTGGTATTAGTCCTTATAATTGGAATCCATTCATAGGTGGAGTACTATGTTAGAACTGTTCAACAATAAGTACCAAATGTACTCCCGGGTGTCTAACTTATGAAAGCAAATCCAAGGATGGAAACAAGAAAGTCATGAGCCTTGGATACTTCCATGAGCCACTATTATGCACTATTACATCGTTGTCCTGGCTATGGTTATTCACAATGGGATCAGCTACACCATCTCATAGATGGGCTTAGGCATGAAATGAGAAGAACCCTTCGAACTTATGCCCAAGAAAGGTTATCCCAGCTTAGGTCTCATCAAATTCACAAACTACTGGAACAAGTTGCTAAGGAAGAAGGTGAGCTACAAAAGAGAGAGTGTGTGGAAGAATATAACTTAGATCCTTCCCTCTGAAAGAAGGGAGTAAGATTTTGTGAGGATGAGGAAGAGTTACCACTTGTAGAGATGGTGAATAGGAAAACCTTTCCTATCCAAAACTTAGCATCAGAAGTATCAGCAAAGGTAGACCAAATGTGGGACTCCTTGGATAGTAGGTTTCAAATAGTTCTCAAAGTATTAGAGGAATCTAGAAAGCAAGGTAGTGATCGTGAGAAAAGAAAAAAGAGAGAAGCAAAAAATACACGTAACAAGGGTAAGGGTAAAGTTGCTATTACTGAAGAGGTTATGGACTCAGATATAGATGATGATAGTAGATGTGAGATATGTCAATATGACCATCCTAATGGATGTTGCCCTATGATCTCACATCTGTAGGAGTCTGGGGTGTATGCACTTACCCACATTTAAATAAATGGAAAACATCCCGACGGTTACCTTATCCCCAAGGTAGTTCCACCAACCTCTAACATATTATCCAAATGGAACTCCACCATAACCAATTGAGCAACATCAATAGTGGTAACACCCATGATCATGGCAAATGCCATCACCAAGGCAACAATATCCTTACCGGCAACCTAACCCATATGGATATTACGTGCAACATCCAATCTCTCCACATGAGTTTGTTGGTCACGTTACTCTCCAACATCACTACCAAGCTTGAAAGTACTATAGGACTCCCTCTCCTAGGGGCAACATTCCACAAGTGTATCATCCTTCCAATCTTATCGCATCTCTCCCACCAATAGCTTCATTACCACCTACTCCAACAATGCAAGGTGAACTCCTTGCTCAACCACAGCAACGCAATGCCACAAGGGATGATAATCCTTAACCTACTGTTGGTTTTGACAATTGTATGAAGAAAAGATCTTTCTTCAGAACCAATAGTCCAACCAAGCCTTTGCAACCCCAAGTGGCTGAGTCTTTGGACATCTTCATATCAACCAAAGCTTTAGAGCCCCCTTCAAATTTAACACTGCATTCAACGCATACGGTCATATTAACACATGTTATTACTGATTAGATTAAATATGGCCACCTTCCTAGGAAATTCTCTAATCTTAGGAGTTCCCTAATATATCTACAAATCACTAGGAATAAGCCATGCAAAGCTCTTTTGGATTCAAGTTCTGGTGTTAACCTAATATCCTAAGAAATGTATAAGGCCTAGAACCTACCCCCATTAAAAAAGATAAATGTTCATTTAGAGTTGGTTGACCAGTCCATCACAGTTCCCTTGGGATTAGTGGAGGACATTCTTATCACTATTTGTGGATGGTTGTATCTAGTTGACTTCTTGGTGATTCAAGTGAACAATAGTAAAGGAGACTTCCCAATCATAATGGGAAGGGCATGGCTAACCACTATCGATGTGCACCTAGGTATCTACAATCTTTCCCTAGAAATATCTAAGGAAAATACTTTTAAAAAGATCAAAAAGAAGAAGGTTCCATGCATCGCATATAGTGACACAGGGTGCAATTGCGTGTAGAGATCATGGGTAGTGCAAAGCTTAACATTTCCTACATGCAATCAGTGTGCAAAAATGATCAACATACAAAGGTTCCTATATGTAGCAGCCACATGATAAGAAGACACCCAATGGTTGATAGCTGATCAAGAAAGTAACTCACTTATATGCATGGAACTAACTAAGGGTTTGACTTGCGCTTACATAGATAGCATAGATGCATTAGAGTAATTCCACTGCCAACTTCCCAATTCTAACTTAGAAAACATCAACTGGGGGAAGTTGGAAATTCCTAAGAAATTTAAACAAGAGCCCCTAGAGCTAAAATCATTACCCACCAGTATGGAATACACGGTCCTTAAGAATGGAAAATTAGTAATCATCAAACTAAGACTTGCTCTGCAACAAAAGGAGAGTCTACTAAAGGTAATAAATAAATGGTCAAAAGCCTTCACTTGGTCATATCTAGAATTAACAGGAATATATCCTAGGATATGCTAGCATAGGATTTACACTGACTCCTCCATGAAGCCTCGAAAACAACCATAGAGGCGATTGAACCCAAAGTTGAAGCAAGTAGTAAAAGAAGAAATTGAATAGCTTCTAAAGGCTGGGTTCATATACCTCATTGCTAATAGTGAATGGGTTAGCCCCTTAGTAATTGTGCCTAAAAATGGAGGCAAATGGAGGGTGTGCATAGATTTTAAGCTAATAAACATGGCAACATTCAAGGATCACTTTCCATTGCCATTTGTTGACCAAGTCTTAGACACAATTGTAGGGCATCGCTATTATAGTTTTCTTGATGGATATAGTGGATACAACCAAATACAAATAGCCCTAGAAGACCAAGCCAAAACTATGTTCACTAATCCTTGGGGAATGTTTGCATACAAACAAATTCTGTTTGGCTTGTGCAATGCCCCTACAACATTTCAACGCTTAGTTCTAAGTATATTCCAACAAAAAATAGGAAATGGTGTGGAAGTATTTATGGATGACTTCTCCACTTATGGAGCAAGCTTTGATTAAGCCTTGGACCAATTAGAGCAAGTGTTGAAAAGATGTGTAGAAACTAATTTAAGACTCAACTGGCAATAAAGCCATTTTATGATCCAAGAAGATGTAGTACTTGGGCATAAAATTTCACATGCAGGGATAGAGGTAGATCCTAAAAAAATCAAGTCATTCAAGGAATCACTCGTCAACTGGAAACTATCAAAGACATTCGGTCATTCCTTGGACACACTGGCTACTATAGGAGATTCATAGGGAACTTTTTGAAGATTGCCAAACCATTGGTAGAGCTAACAAAAAAGGATTCACCCTTCAAGTGGCCCAAGGAATGCGAACTAGCTTTCCAAACTCTAAAATAGAATCTGGTAGAAACACCCATTCTACAAGCTCCTAACTAGTCCAGACTGTTCCATGTCATGACTGATGCATCCAACTATGCCTTAAGAGTCGGACTTACATAGTTAGATGACCAAAAACATCCTTATTACATCCATGGTGCAAGTAAAAGTATAGCTGGTACATAACTTAACTACACTACTATAGAAAAAGAATAAATGGTTGTAGTGTTTGGACTAGAAAAATTTAGACACTATGTATTGGGGTACAAAGTATTCATACACACAGATCATAGTGCAATCTGGTTCATCATGAATAAGCCAATGATAAGACATCATATTATATGATGGCTGGTAATCCTACAAGAGTTTGATTTAACAATGATTGATCATAAAGGCACCAAGAACGTAGTTGCTGATGATTTACCTTGGTTGCGCTGGGATAGCAAAGAGGATGTGTATCCAATTTCAAATAATTTCCTTGATGAGTTCCTCTTTGCCGATGTAGTGAATAACCAATCACCCATGGAGAAAAATTGGTATAGTAGCATTCTTACCTATCTCTTTTCCCAATAAACACCACAAGAGTTAGACCTTAAGAAGACATAATGGTTTCTTCACAGAGCTAAGTACTTTATGGAGATCAATGGACAACTTTACAAAGTATGTCCCGATGGCTTAGTTCTATGGTGTGTTCCTGATAGACATCAATTAAGAGTTCTCCAAGATGCTCATGAGGGCCCTTGTGGGGGTCATTATGTTCGGAGATAAACAACCATCAAGATCCTGCTTGCAGGGTATTATTGGCCTACTTTGTTCTAGGACACCCATCAATTTGTCCAATCTTGTGAATGCTATCAACATGATGGGGGAATAACTACTAGAATGAAGGGTCAACAACAATGGATTCGACCATTAGAACCCTTCAACATTTGGGGAATTTATTTCATGGGGTCCATTACACCAATGTCCAATGGAAAAGCTTACATCATAATTGCCATAGACTACTTAACAAAATAGACTAAAGCATCTACCTTTAAAGATTGCACATCATCTACAGTTGCATGATTTGTTCAACAACAAGTCATCAATAGGTTTGGTGTATCATGTGCACTTATCTCAGATAATGGAACACACTTCATAGGTGCAAATTTTTGGAAGTTAATGCAACGCTTAGGGGTTAAGCACAAATTAACTACACTATACCACCCCCAAGCAAACGGTCAGGCTGAGGTCACCAATAGGGAGATTACTAAGATACTGACCAGAACCATTAGCAAGTATAGGCGAGATTGGAGCACTAAAATGAGTGATGCTCTTTGGGCATACCACTCCACATGGAAACTCCCTAAAGGCTACTCTCCCTATGAGTTAGTGTATGAAAAACTTCCAACACTCCCTATCCAAACTGAGCTCCATACACTAGCCACGACACATGACCTCAACCTTGACCTTGATCTAGCATAAAAACAAAGGTTGATGACTCTTAACTTGCTAGGTGAGAACTGACTAGTTACACTATCATCTAATGAGTTGCACAAGGCATTCAATAAACAACGTTATGACCTAAAAATTAGGAGAGTTAAGTACCAGCCAGGAGATAAGGTTCTCTACTGGAACCCCACACATGTATCACAATGTACCAAATTTCAAACATTGTGGGAAGGATGTTACATTATCTATGCAACTTTCCCTTCAGGAGCCATGACCATATATAAACTTGAGAGCCTAGATAAAAGAATGTTAATCAATGTGCAATAAATAAAACCATTCCATGAGTTTAGGACAGCCAGAACAGATGCTACCTTTGTAGGTGGGCAACCTTGCTCATTATTTTGGATCTCCTCCTTCCAACTCAGTCATGGGGAAGATGGCCACCTCTGCTAATCATTGAAGACCCTCAACTCTTTCTAAATTTTTGTTTTACGCATTTTTTATTTTACACATTTTTGTTTTGTACATTTTTTTGATCTTTCTTTTTCTTTTTTGTTTTACATAATCATTCATATTTTTACAATTTCTCTGTGTGATTACTTTATTTTGTTTTGTTCATCACCTAATAAGTGTTCATGATGGTGGCATGAATAATATCATATTGATTGCTAATGTTTGGATTTTACCTTTGAAGTATGATGTTGATAGTAAGGTATGGTTCTTTTGACTAAACAGGCAATGAGTCCACATCATTCATACATCCATAAAATCCTATGGTCTCCCTTGGCTTGGAACTATACAGTCACTTTCTCTAATAAAATTGTTAATGAATTGGTGGTTGGGTATTTCTCAAACTAAGGAAGGACTCAAGGGATGAAAAGGGTGTGACTTCAAAAGGATTAGATGCATTTGTGCTGGCTATTCTCTTGAGTGCTTAGATGCTTTTTCCTTTGGTTTTCTGCCATTCTAACCATTCATCAAATCACTGGAAGTCAAGTACATAAAAATAAGTCTTTGCATGGTGTGGTTCTTATGCGAAAAACACAAAAAAAAAAGAATAGTGAGAATTCAAAGCACACCCCTTAGACATAATAATGAACTTGGGCTACATGCACTAGTTATGGCACTGGAAAGACATGTTACCCATGTTTGAAGATTCCCTCTAACTAAGGCCCTTTCTCACTTCTTGGTTCTCCATCTCACTCTCCTTAGAATTGTGGTGAATTTTTGTAGAGGAATTCTTGTTGCTTCAAGAGGATAGGTTGGTCAAATGTTTTAATGCGAGGTCACTGTACGTGGTTGTTGAGCCTAGATTTGGAATGAGTTCTACTCAGTCACATTAACCATGAAATACATAAGGGACTTTACCCAACCTTCTTCTTGGGTTTCCATTCCATTCTCTCCTCTCCACCTTTCTTTTCCATTTTTCACCTCATTGCTGGTTTTATCATTAGTCTGTATCTTGGTTGATGCATTGTTCTTCCTTGGTAAGTTCTTATGGGGGAATTTTTTAACTCTTGCTTCCAAATGACATTCCTAGAATCTACGGACTCTTTGGTTTGTGGGTCTGTTAGGCCATCAAGGGCATGAACCTACTTTGGGGAGGGCCCACTGGCATTCCTTTTTGATGCATTTGTTAAAGTATTTTTCTTAAACATTTCCTATAATCAATCAATTTTTTTTGTTTCATCTCCATCCATGACATCCATTTTATTGGCGTTGTTATTGTTACTTTTTCTCAACCTTCTTATTTCTTGTCTTTTTCCATCCTATCGCTATCGAAGGTTCTCTCTTAGTCATGGGAGCTTGAGCCCAAATTTTTTAATTTTTCCTAACCCCTATACCTTAGGTAGTCACCAGTGTTAAAACTCTAGAATCAGTATCTACCATAACGACAACTCAGCCAATGCACTTTACATTGAGGCAAGGTATTAACTACATTGTGATTTATCTACCCTTACTCACTTGTGACTGTGTTGTGTGTCCAGATGGAAATCATACAACAAGGGACTGGGCCTGGAGAAAACATTTAGTAAGGACTAGAATTGGAACGTTTACGAAAGGAGAAAGATTGGTAGCGTAGCTATGAATAAACAATGGAAGGCACAATCTTGGCATCGACAGCAACACATCTTCTTTTCTCTCTTTCTCAATCTCTTCTAGCTACCAAATAAGGCTAGATGTCATTCATGTACAGTGTTCACTTTTGTGATCATGAACACTAATGTTTCCATGTATTGTATTTTTGATCCATTCACTGGGCACATTGAGTCTATCACCCCATTCCACCATCAATGGTCATTCAATCAATAATCTCATACCTTCCCAATATTTTGTAAGGAACTTGAGGACGATTTTTCATTCAGTCATGGGTGTATGATGAACCGTGATATCACGTCCATGATATCGAATCAACCATGCGATGTTGGATACCCTATATCACGGCCTGTCTCCTTGCTTATAAATAAGAGGTGGCACACTTGGTTTCCACATTAGAAGTTAGTCCCTTAGCCAACCTCTTACCAATTTTTACTCTAGAGTTAGAATTATTTCCGCATGCCCGTAGTAGGAGTCATAGAGTAAACGGATCTTTATTCGAGCACTGTGTACCTGAGCGCACTTTGTGTACAACAATAAAGACGAACTTTATGATAAACCTTGCAGCATACAGAATAGATTAATTAGTGTTAATTATTATTTAATGCTTTCCTAGATTAGTTAATGATTTCTTTCACCCTACAACTCTCTTAGTTAAATACACTTATTACGACTGCTTCGAGCATGTGTGTAGCACTTGGTAACCCAGTAACAATTAGCATTTGGTAATCCTAGTAACGTTGCACTAGTTTAGGATGTGTATGGCAAGTGGGAATGGATACTAGTGTTAGGAGTACTTAGAACTTAGTTAACGAGTAGTTAAATTAGATTAGTTACTTAGCTATCTCTCTCCCCCTCCTTAGTAGTGTAGGATATAAAACACATAAAAACCATAAAAATCATATTCCTCAAGCTTACTTAACCATACAACTGTGACATACAAGTAAGTTTGGGAAGACAATGATTAACCAACCTGTTATCATTCCACAAAGTCACATCGGCACTTAGTCCTTGGAATTCAACTGGATTGTGCGTGAAACACTCATATTCGTATGGTTGAGCGTAGGGGTGCCTCGCCGCTCATCACCTACCCCTATTTAGTTTGTAGTCATTGATGAACATAAGAAAGTTAAGCTAGTCATAAGATTTCCTCATCCCTATTTATCTAATAAGGATTATTACCAAGAGGTTCATAGGAAAAGCCAAAATTTGGTTGCTATTTTTTGTTCGAATGTTGATTTATCATTTATAAGTAAATTTAAATCACTTAAAATTTTTCATGTCACACTTATTTTAGCATATTAAGACCAATCTATCAAAATTAGTTACTTTTGTCTTTTAAAACTACAAAACTATAACTTAGTAACTTTTCCCCAAAACATTGCCTAATGCTTAGTACTCATTGAGCAATCCCAACAATACTAATTTCATCCTAATTGGACTTACATATATGGAGATATTAAGGTTTGAAATTTCTCATGAAGCATGTCTTAATAAAATTATTTTCTTAGCACTATTTATCCAACCTTAAAACCTAGTTTTCTAAGTGGTGTATAAAAATTATTAGTTAATAAAATACTATTAAAAGAGGTAAAATTATTTTTCTTAAGAAATATATATTTATATTTAATTTTTTCTTTTTAGCACATTCTCATTAGCCTTGTACCTTATGTGAGGGCAATATCCTTTTCTTTTGGTTTAATTATTCCATTACTCATTAAAAAATAATACAAGACAAGAATAAGGGCTTGTAGGATAGCATAGAATTTGCAAGATAGAGTAATAGAGGAGACAAAACTTGCAAAAAATTTAAAAAGAATAATAATTTAAAATATTTTCAAACCCAGGTTGTGGGTGGTATTGTGTGTAGTTTTTTTGCATGAGAATTGAACATGATTATGCCTTGGATTTGGGTCTTTCTCATTATCCCACATACATAATTCATCTTTGAATGAATAAATAGATAAATAAATAATGAAAATAAAAATATCTCCATAGCATAACATAAGATAACATAACTAAAGAAATTGAAGTTTTCATTTTCTACTTATCCAAGAACTACCACATTGCACTACATTTATCCCATAAAAACTACAAATATATGTACACATATACATAGAGCCCAAGTTTAAACATTAAATTCCTCATTTAATATTTACATGAAAGACTAGCTTCTCCTATTCATGTTAGCTTTGGAGATTGGGCATGCCTTCCACACTAAGGACCTTTGCAAATCATCCAGTTGGCACTAAGCATGGTTATTATTTTCTATCTTTATTATCACCATTTTCTCCATGTTGTCAATGAGCATGTAGACATTACTAGAACTAATGGTACTATGGTGGGCTTTGAAATAAAAGGCATCGGTAAGGACAATGAGAAGGATGAAAAATTTCAAACAAAAGAAGAGGTTGATGACGGCCTTAGTATGATGAGTACAACATGATGGACATAGAATATCTAATTGATGTAGTTCATTTAGTACATGGAATTCAAAGCTTGAGGTCTGTGTCCTAATAATGTTACCTTCCCTTTATTATAATATTGTTCATTATTGTAGTTGGAAATAATGAGTAACAACCTCATGCCACTTAGTTGTGGTGCCAAGACACAGAGGATGGATGGTTGGAGCTACACAACCTAAGCATGGCCAACCTTAAGAATGTAGGATGCAAAGATAGGGCTACTTCACCCATGCATAGTGTTATAGAATTATGAATTTTATATGATATCATTGAGCTTACATGAAGTAGTATTGATGGGATGGTAGCATCATAAATGAAAATTACATAATTAAGCACATAGGTCCTAGAGTTGTATTGGTATAGATGACCTAACGAGAAATATTGAATTTTGTTTCTAAAGTTTCAACTTTTGAAGCTCATAACATTTCATCTTGGATATTAAGTAGGTTTCAGCCTCTTGAACATAATGACAAAGTCAAATCCATTTTATGGAGTGCCAAAAATTGGTTTTTGATCTTTGCTCCTAAACTATGTCTTAAGATTCTCGGAAGCCCACTTTAGCATAACTTAGAAATTTGATGTTAATTCTTAATATATGAATAGTGGAAACTAATAGTTTTTATCTATTGGAATCCAATGATAATGTTAGATTGATCATTTAAGTAGTTGATAATTAAGTAATAGTTTAAATCATGTCTTAGTAATATCATAACCTTGACCAACTAACCATGCCTAATAATCTAGTTGTTAACAATAAACATCTATTTTTTGGTCATTGTGGTCCTTAATATTAGGTAAGTAGGGTATGCTTATGGTTTAACTGAGACCACTAACCTCTAGTTGGTCATNGGGGGGGGGGGGGGGGGGGGGTAGAAAGATCATTAAGAGTCTAGGAAATGAACACAAATCATTATTAACCCAATAAATCAAGTAGTTAGAGAATTAGTTCGTGAAGTAAAATGGCCAAGAACATGTATATCAATCCAAAAACTAAATCATCATATAGCAAACATTGACCATAATGGAGAATCATAACCTTGTCTTAACAAGGCATATGATACCTATGAGAGGAAACAGGGTAAGGGAGAATCTAGAAATAAGCAAGAAGGTTGAAATATATAATGGTCTTGCAAGTTCCCTACTTAATGAAAGACAACATTCATTATGTCCAACTTGGGCCTTGCCCTCATACAAATAATAATACCTATTCATCATTATAGAATTATAAGATTTAAATGTTTGTGTCTTATGTCTATAAGAAGTCATATAATGGGAACTTCTATATCAATTTTAATCCAATTTGAGAATGTTGAGATATGAAGGTATTTTTAAGAAAAAATATTCTTATGGTAGCTCTTCTTTTGAGCCATAAAATTTAACTTATTATATGAACTACAACATGGATGATTACAAAATATTGTACAAGGAAGCCAAGTTTGAGTTGATACAAAGTTTCAAATGAAGATTAGAAGACATGATATTTGAAATTCAAAAGCATTAAGTCATCAAGAAGAAAAAATGATTAATATTTTAAATAAGCCACATAGCCTTGAAATTGTTAATTAAAGTGTAGTCATCAAGGAGATTCATATTTATGGCCAACACACATTTTATCATTGACTCAACATGCCTAGATATTAGCCTTTGTTAAGTAGCCTATGTGATTAACTAGATTGAAGAAAGATTGAAGTATAAGCTATCCCTAAGCCATACCACTCTTAATATAGTATCATTCATCCACTATGGAGTCTTTAATGTGAAAGCTAGAAGTGATGTTCATAAATTGTTAAAATACAAATATGTGAAAATGATTTAAAGAAGATGCTTTCATTCATTTATCATATTGTTCCATAGACTAGTGCATACTCTACCTACTTCAAATCCTTAGTGAATAAGTTGAACAAAGAAATTCAAGACCATATAATGCTAATGAATATTGTTCATCGAAAACCTAAATTCACCAACTATCTCGACATGAATATTAAAGATGGATAAACATATTTTTTATTTGAGAGCATAGATTACATCTAATATGATGTTTAATTCTTCCAAGTTACCAAGTTTTCAGAGTTAATTGATAAAGAAGAAGTTGAGGATCAAGATCAGATCCTACAATCCTAAACTAGGCCTTCTAAATATATAGCCCTCATGGAAGAATTATGACTACTTTTCTTTATGGACCTTAGGGTTTTGGTATGTCAAAAAACTAAGAAAAATGGAAACAAGTTTGTTTGTTTGCTTGTCTATTTGATTTTTGTGCTTGCAGGATAAGAACTTGGATTGGGAAAGGCTATGGAAAAGGAACGATGTATTTGTCATGCAAGAGAAAGTGAAGAAAAACATCTCTAATCATGTAAGAGAAAGTGAAAAAATATGTCTTTGGGAAGTAGGATATGTCTTAGTGGATTTTAGGTGAACTCAAAGAAAATCTAGAAAGGTGTCTTTAGAAACAACAAGATGCCTTTCCCTAGTCAAAGATGTGTTTTATGAGACAAAGAAATATTTATAGAATATAGAAAAAATGCAGAAAGACACATTCCATTGAGTAAAGATGTCTTCTAGGATGCAGACTTCAAAAAGATTTCTTTTTGAAAATAAAGACATCTTCCTAGATTTAAAGCCAAATTCAAAGAGATGTCTCAAGCATGAGAAAGACATCTTCCATGACTGTTTGTGATTTTTACCTAGACATTGTATGAGTTTCAAGAACAACTTAGCAACACAATAGCTATAAGAAGACTTCATGTGCATTGGGAAATGTGCAACAATTTTTGTATTCATTGTATAATCATTTTTAATCATTGAATTCTCTATTTCTCCTCATTGTCTAATCATTTTAGTTTTTTAAAGTGTGCTATACCTAACTATGTAAGGATCAACAAAGTGAGTTGCAATCATTCCTTTTATTTCTTGTTCTTGTTTTCCTAAGGGGTTGAATTCCTTGAGCTTGTCAGGATCCTATGGGATTGAGTTGTTGTTACTATGGTACAACACTCTAGTGTAGAGCTCAAGATTATAAAGGTTGTGGAAGCCTTGAAACCACATTTCTAAGCCTTATTGGACCTTGCAAGGTTGAGTGATTAGTGCTATAGTACAACACTCTAAAATGAGGCTTGATGATTATATAGGGTGTGGATCCCTCAACCACAATTTGAGAGCAATAAAGTTTGGAGGTGTGCTTACGATCTACCCTCTAAGTGTGGAGTACCAAAGATGGAGAACCACATAAATATGTGTGTGTGTATTTTGTTTGTTTAAGTTTTAATTTGGGAAACTTATTCATCCCTCCTTCTAAGTTCAATGATCCTCAAGTGGTATTAGAGCTTGGTACTCTTTGTTTCATCATCAACTTCAAAGAGTGGACAATGGAGGGGACTTCATACACAAAGTTACCCATGTTCGATGGATTCAAATTCACCCATTTGAAAGCCAAAATGCAAGGGTTCTTAGAATCCATGGAGTTTGAAGTTTGGGAATCAATCTTGAAAGGCTACACTCCATCCATTAATAGCACCACTGGCATCATCAAGCCTCACAACAAATGGTCACAAGAAGAAAAGGATAAGTTTAGGTTTGATTTAAAAGCAAAAAATTGTTTATATTGTGCTTTGAATAAATATGAATTTAATAGGGTATTAGAATGTAAAATGGCCAAAGAAATTTGGCAAACTTTAGAAGCTACTTATGAAGGAACCTCTATTGTTAAGAAATCAAATTTGTTAATTTTGCAAATTGAATATGATAAACTCAATATACGAGAAGGTGAAAACATCAAGGATTATTTTTCTAGAGCTTATGATATTGTTGTAGCCATTAGAGGAATAGGAAATGAATTTCCCAAAAGTAACATCATCATTAAAATGATTAGAACTTTACAACTAGAGTTTAGACCTAAGGTTACAACCATGGAAGAAATTAGAGATTTCTCAAGTCTAAAATTTTAGGAACTTCAAAGTTCTCTCATCACCTATAAAATGAATCTCATAAGCAAAGGAGAAATTCAAGAAAAACCTATTGTTTTAAAGACTGCCTCCAAGGAGAAGAAGGTCAATGAGCATGATGAGGGTAGTGGAGAGGAGACTGCCCTTCTCACCATGAAGCTTTAATGACTAATTGCTAGGAACTACAAAGGGACATATCCACAAAGATTCAATCAACCTAAAGGTAAAGAAAGAGGTAAAGAAATTTTTGAACTCTAACTTATATTTTTCTTCTATAGAATGTTGGATGTGTGGAGGTAGAGGCCATGTCGTCTTTGAATGTCCTAGTAGCCTTAAGGTGCAATACAAGAACAAATCCCTTGAAGAAGCAAAGAAAACCAACTTCTATACAAGTTGTAATGATGGGGAATAGAGTGAAGAAGAAGTGGAGGAAGATGTAAAAAATTCTTAGCTTATCTACATGGCCCTCACTGATAGTGATTCATTAGACAATGAACTAAATGATGATGAAATGTATGATTTATTATGTAAAAAACTTTTAAATTGTTAAAATATTTTTACTAAGTTAAATAAATAAGTTAAGTATAAAGAATATGGAATATGTTTGTTAAATTTAACTATTTTTGATCTTGATAAATAACTCTTATACCTAAGGGTTGTGAATGAGAAGCTAACCTTATCTCTAGAATAGGTCAAAGTGGAATTTGTGGATGTTAAACTAATAAATGAATGATTAAGGAAGGGAAAGAAGTCCCTTCAAATGGTACTTAGACATGGAAGAAACCCACAAGACAAAAGTGGACTTGGATGTTGCCATCAAAAAGAGGAACCTTCTTCTCATCTAAAGGAACCATCAAAGAACAATGACTCTCTTCTATCCAACATGAAACTCCTCAAAGGTTTGGTCCTTCTAGTTATTTTTTCAATAAGAGAATTAGATATTATTATTGTAATAATATTAGGCATAAAAAAAGGGAGTACAATCTAAAGTTTTATCATATGAGTACATGGACATATCACAAGACTTCTTAGTTTGATCAAAGTGCACCAAGAAAGGGTTTTATGTAGGATCACAAAGAAGATTGTAAGTCAATCCAAAGGGCTAAGGTTTTCAAAAGGAAATGGAGAATTAAATAGAACCAAGGGCATCAAGACACCTCCCTTAACAAATTTGTAAGAGGAAGTCATGCATTGGACATTGGGGAAGTTTAGTTCAAAGGAGATTCCTCAAAAGAAACACATTCCTTAACTCTTTAGAATTCTAATAGCATGATAGGTAGTTAGAAGTAAGCTTTTTTTTTTTTAAGGTTTAGTTAAGACTATAATCCAATGGCAAACTTCCAAAACCTCATTTTGACTTTTGAAAAAAGACATATTTCCAAAGTGAAAGATGCCTCTACTAAGATGTCTTTGGCAAAACAAAGACATCTCTCTAGTTTATTATTTGTTGTGGGAAATATGTCTTTGATGAATGAAAGAAATCTCCTAAATTTTCACATGAAAAAAAAAAGAAACATATTTCTATAAATAAAGATGTCTCATTTTTCATTAAAACCCTCGTTTACCTGTGGTTATAAAAGAAAAAATCCTCATTTTTATCATATTCTTCCATAGAGATCCCACAAATATGACTACGGTTCCACCATTCATAGTGGTTGTGGCAAAGATGGCCCACAAGAAGGTTGGTATGTCCAAAAATCCTTCCAAGAAATGAATAAGAGTAAGTTCTAGTAGTGCACCTCCCTCATTCACTTCTCAATTTCACAATTCAAATGCTTAGCACAGGTTTGAAACAATAAAAACTACTACTATTATTTTTGAGCATTCTCTTAATTTCCCTCTACATAGACAACAAGCTCTATTAGATTATTTTAAGCTTTTGAACTGGACTACATTCATTTCCATGAATTTTCTTGTGCTTGAAGTGTTAAGTTGAGAATTATACTATAACATTGTTATTTCTAATGCTATTGTGATGGCTTTAACATCCACTATTGATGGGATTATTGTTGAAGTATCTCCTCAAATCGTTAATGCACTTTTGAGTAGTTATAGTCTTGATGTTTTCTAGGTTACTATAGAATCTATCCATGACATTTACACAAATGGTATTATGCCTATAGCTCATGATGAATTCTATTATGTACTGTTTTGGAGAGATATGTCTTTTGATCAGGGTCACATTGAGCAAAGCAAGATGACTCTAGATTCCTCAACCTTGTCACTTATTGTTTTGTATAATATAATGGTAAAGGAAGGTAATTATAGTTATCTACTACTAGCCTAGGGCTTAAGTACTATATTGTTGACTTATAGGGTTACCATTAGATTTGGGGCACACTCTTTGTAGAAACATTCTGAGCCTCTATTCCAGGGAGAGAATCCTTAGACACCCTTACCTCATCAACATGTTGATTCGTAAGAAGGATGTGCCTATTCTAAAGTTGCCTTTGTTTAAAGGAAAGCAGAGTCTTGGTGAGTATGGAGAGAAGATGAGTTCTTCTCACAAAGAAATAGCAAGACCTAGTGCTAGATCACCAAGAAAAAAAGAAGAAGGAGGCCTCACCACAGTTGAGAAGATCAAAATCTTCTATAGCTTAGATTACTTCCTCTCTGAATAGGTTGTTTAAACTCATTGTCCAAGACATTGGAAAGCTTTGAGGAACCTCTCTTACTTTCATAATAGCTTAGATGAGTCAAGGATTCCTCCTCCCTCTAATGGGTAGGTATTTAAGGAGGTCACTACTTCTTCCATCTTTGATAGCGAGGAGGATGCTCCTATTCCTCCATGTAATTCTTTAGCAACAAGTCCCTCATGCACATATGACTTAGTGATCGAGTCATGTTCTAAGCCAAAGACACCCCTAGCTAGTGTTGAGGGGGAGATCCATGCTTCCATGCAACAACTAGAGCATCATATTCTAGTTCCTCTTACTTTTACTACTCCATCTCATGTTGATGCTCCTAGCCCTTTTAAGCAATGAGCTATGGAGAGCATCTTTGGGACCATGTACCAATCAATTCTAGTTCAATAGCTACTAGCTCCATCAACTCCACTAGCTTCCTCTTGGATTCAAGTGAAGCTTCGTCCTTGGTAGGCTCCAATGTAGTGAGTTGGGCCCTTAGGTGAGGACACTCAAAAATCTAGCCATCCTAGCATCAGTAGTGGTGATGATGAGGAGGAGACTTATCATCCATCTTGAGCAGTGGTGGATTTCGAATCTAAGGATGCTACTAAGGTTAGTGATTGAGACCTTGGTAGGATGTTTGTTCTCTTCTTTTTGTGATAAAAAATGATGAACCATTTTGTGGCTCTCACATATGTGATTTTTGGATTTTACACATATGTGATTGATATGTGGTTAGTGTACTCTATGATGCTTTTGGATAGTTTGATGTAAAGCATTTTGTAGATGGTTATGAACAAATGGTGTGTTTTCTTGTTATCTCTATGTCATCTATTAATTTTTATTCTACCTCTTTTACTTGACTCACATCCTATTGATCCTTCATGTTGGATGCCATAGCACATTATATGTCTTTATGCTTTTCTTTGAATATATTTTATGATCATTATGTATATTTATTGCTATATCTCTATAGGTTTGACCTTTTTGGTTATGTCCAAAAAGGGGGAAAAGGCTAAGTTAATCCATTTTTTAATTTTATGGACATTACCAAAAATGGAGAGGTTGTGGACCTTATGGTTTTGGTATGTCAAAACATTAAGAAAAATGGAAAACAAATTTTTTTTTCTTATTTATTTGATTATTGTGCTTGCAAGAAAAGAATTTGAATTGGGAAAGACTATGAACAAGGAACGATGCATTCATCATGCAAGAGAAAGTGAAGAAAGATGTCTCTAATCATGCAAAAGGAAGTGAAGAAAGACATCTCTAGGAAGCAGGAGACATCTTGGTAGATTTGGGATGAACTCAAAGAAAATTTAGAAAGACGTCTTCAGAAATAGCACGACATCTTTTCCCAACCAAAGACATCTTTCATGAGGCAAAGACATCTTGATAAAATATAGACCAAATGTAGAAAGATGTCTTCCATTGAGCAAAGACATCTTCTAGGATGAAAACTTTAGAAAGATGTCTTTTAAAAAACAATGTCTTTCCAAATTTGAAGCCAAATTTAGAGAGACATCTCAGGCACAAGAAAGGCATCTCCAAAAATCATTGATGACCATTATCTAGTTGTTGCATGAGTTTCAAGAAGGATTTAGGAACATGGTAGCTATAAGAAGACTTCAAGTGCATTGGAAAATATGCAAGCATTGTTGTATTCATCATACAATCATTTGTATTCATTGAATTATTTGTTGCTTCTCAATGTCTAATCATTTTGGCTTTGTAAAGTGTGTTGTACCTAACTATGCAAGGATCAACAAATTGAGTTGCAATCATTCCTTGTATTTCTTGTTCTTGTTGCCCTAAGGGGTTGATTTCCTTGAGCTTGTTGGGATCTTGCAAGATTGAGTTGTTGGTGTTGTGGTATAACACTTTGGTGTAGAGCTCAAGACTATAAAGGTTGTGGAAGCCTTGAAACCAAATTTCTAGGCTTGATGGGACCTTGTAGGGTTGAGTGATTGGTGCTATAGTACAACACTCTAGAGCAAGGCTTGACAACTATACAGGCTGTGGACCCTTCAACCACATGAGAGCAACAAAGTCTAGAGGTGTGCTTATGATCTATCCTCAGAGTGTGGAGTACCCAAGTTGGGGAACCACATAAATTTGTGTGTGTGCTTTGTTTGTTTAAGTTTAATTTGGTGAACTTATTCATCCCTCCCCCCACCCTTCCAGGTGCCCCCCCTGCCCCCCTCACTCCTTCTAGGTTCAACAATCCTCATTCTTAAGCCTAGAGATTGGTGAAAGTTATGGAGTTTCTTAACTTACATTTATTTCATGTTTTATTTCTCTCTATTTATTTAATTTATATTTTTAAATTAGATAAGTTAAATATTTTGGAAAATACATGTTGGGGACAAGGATTTATGCTACCTTCTTTCAGGTAATAAGAAATATGTATTGTAGTTTGTGTAATCCTAGTTAGGACTAGTGATTGATGGTTTGTAGACCTTTAATTCACCTCTTGTTATTAGCTAGAGATTAAGATAAGGTGTTGATATGAAAAGATCTATTTTTCCTAAATATTCTTCTCACTTATATTTTCTTTGTAGAATAATTAGAAAAAAAATTAGAGGTTTACCAGCATGGCATTGTAGATCCAATGATGGCAAGTAATAGGCTTCAAGTAAAGTGGGATAAAAAGGTTACTAGCCATCCCTTCTAGCCAGATACAAGCCTAACCATGGTGGTAGTACTAGATTGCCTCTAGGGGATAGACATTGAAAGAAGAAAACCCAAAGGAACCCATAAAGAATGATCCAAATAAATTATTTCCACATTAATAAGACATTCTTTTTAGTTCATTCTATAATTTTTCTTTCACAATCTTTATGTATAATGTTAAATGTTATATATATTTGACATTTTCGATACAATCTAGTAAGAAAGCATTACATCAATAAAGTTTCATGACCTATGTTTGCTCTCTTGATGAAGGATAAAACCTTTAAGTGAGATTATGAGATGTAAAGAAGTTTTAAATTATTTATGAATAAGATTGTAAGGCTATACTTGTAATTCTAGATTTTAGAAAACTTTTTCAAGTGGAGATGGATTCTAGTGGGCTAGCAATTGGAAGAGTTTTATTCCAAGTAGGAAGACCAAGAGCATTTTTATCTAAAAATCTCAATGAATTAAGGTATAAATATAGATTTTATTGGAAAAAATTGTATGTCATTATTTATACCATTAAACATTAAAGATACTATCTTTTTCCCAAGGAATCTCTTTTGATGACTAATCACTAGGTACTATAATTTTTGAACTCCTAAAAGAAGCTAAGTGCTAAGTACATGAAGTGGATGGTACAACTGCAAGAATTTAAATTTATCTTAAAGATCCAGATTAGGGAGAGAAATGCAATGGTTGATGTATTTTTAAGAATGCATTATGTGAATTTCAATTCTCATCATGTGAATGGTATGAGTGATTTTGCTCATTTATACATTGATGAACATGATTTTGGATACATTTGAAAGGATTTAAATGATCCTTTGATTGGAAGAGCTAATCAGTGGAGAGATTACCATAGGTAAGATGGTATAATTTCTTTGGAGTAAAATTATGAGGTAAGATGGTATATGGTTTTAATTATGATTTTAGAGGTAAAATTATTTTGGAAAATTACTTTGGAGTGTTGATAGGTCACATGGGAAGGTATAAGAAACTTGATCTTGTTGGAGAAAGCTACTTTTGGCCAAACATATTCATCCATGTTTTCAAATTTGTGAAGTAATATTGTATATTCTAGAAATTCAAATTAGAAAAAGTGTTGATGGATATTGTTTACCATTTACAATTTATAAATTACCATGGGAGAGAGTATGTCAAAAAATGTTCTTTGGAAAATTTCAAAGATAAGGAGTGATAATGATTCCATCTTTGTTGGGATGGATAGATTTATCAAAATGACATATCTTATTCCATGTAGGAAGACAAGTGATGGTTCTCATATTACTAATTTTTTTTCTAGCATATTGTTAGGTTGCATGACATTTCATTATCTATTGAGTGATAGGAATTTAAAATTTACTAGTGACTTTTGGAGATCTTTATCTAGGATTTTGGACACCAAATTAAACTTCTTAATTGTTTATCACCTTCAATCTAATGGGAAAACTGAAATGGTAAACAAATCATTATTAAAATCTTAAGATACTTGTGTGATGATCAACCTAATAGGTAGGAGAATTTTTTGTCTCATGTTAAATTCTATTATAATCATGAATTTCATTCCAACATTGGAAAGAATTTTTTAAAAGAAAATTATGAGTTTAGTCTGATAATATTCAATGATGTTAAGAATTTTAATGGGAAGGCATAATAGTGTTGAATTTGTACAAGACATGAAAGACTTTCTTGTACAAGTAAGAGAAATGTTAGTTAAGAAAGTTGAAGAAGTATCCCAAAACAAGAATGAGGCTAAAAAAAGCCCATATTTAAATTTGGTTATTTTATGTGAATCCATTTCCATACGATGATGTTGAGGAAAATCACTTTTTCCAAACTCAAAGCTAAAAAGATTAGAAAATCAAGATAAAAATAAATGATAATTCTTTTGAAATACTAATTCCTAATGATGTTGGCATGATTTTTTTATTTAATGTTACAAATTTGGCCCATTATCATGATCCATTAAATGATTAGACCTTTGAGGACACATGAAGGAATTGAAGATTGTCAATATTGTCCCAACTCCTTTAAGGAAGAGGAAGGAAATTATTTTAAAGAAGAGAGAGACTTCAAACATTTAGAGAATAAGAATTTTTGAGTGCCTACTCCATTGGAAGGATAAAAATATTAAGAATTATATGTGGGTACATGAGAACTAATTAGTTGATTGGGATATCATCATCATGCCAATTTCTTTGTTTACATAAGTTCACATTTTGAAGGGTGGAAGAGCTAGTATAGGAATACCTCCCATTAATATAATATTTTCCTATAATTTAACTATTAGGAAGTCTTAGGAAGTTTTTCTTTTATGTTTGGCTTCATTTGGAAGTCAAAATGATATATTTTATGAGTTTGGACAACAACTACATTAAGATTGTGACTTGTAGCAGGTTGTTATGAGTGGGTTAAGGCTTGTACTAAGCCAAAATTTCATTTTTGAAAAAAATATTTGGCTGAGTGAAATACAACAAAATTATGACTCATAAGAGATCATAGTTTGATCAAAATTACTACTAAAGACTGCTAATCATAGCTAGATGCATTGAGAACAAGTTTTCTCTCAATATTCTATTTCTAAGTGGATTGGAAGGAACTGTAACTCATAGTTGCCTTTACTAAGAATGACTTCAATTCAGAAATTTCTACCCAAGAGATTGTGGAGGCTTGTGGATTGTAGGAAATCATAGTAATTTGGGACTACGAGTAGACTTTCACTTATAGTCACTCATAGCATCCATCCAAACATTTTTAAAATGAAATGTATTATGAAAAGAACATGGTTTCAACATGGAGAATTTTAATATTAAAATAAATGATGAATTAAGAGTCTTGGCCATTATTGCATGCTCTGAGAAGAAATGAGAAGGCTCTAAAGCATGTGTGTGAGTCCATTAAGCATTATCTCTACACTTTGGTACTTTGATTCTCATCCTTTAAGCAAGATGAGGATTGTGAGGGATGATAGGCTTGCTACATTTCATTCATTGCAAAGTCTTAAGAGGTTTTGATGTTCTTGGGAGACTCAAACCTTTCATAAATCCCTTGGCTTATGTGTTCATAAGTTTTATTACTTTTATATTTAATGTAATCTTTGTTTCACACATTAATAAAGAGGCTTTTATGGTCGTTTTTATTTCTTCTTCAACATGCATGAATTGGATATGTTGTATGTTTGAATTGAAGTGTGGTTTTGGCTTTATTTAGTATGAATGACTCACTGAGTGACTACCTTAACATAAAGTAATCTTTGGAATACACCTAAATAGTTGTTTGTTTGATAATCACATAATGATCATCTAAATTAATGATAAACTTTGAAGTAATAATAATTTTAATAAATGATTAACATTGAAATAAAGATGATAGATGCATTAATAATATTAAATTAATAATGATTATATTTTTATAAATTATGACCTTAGGCATGTTTTCATTATTTTTAAAATGTACCTTACATTTTGAAAAACTCAACATTATACTTGAACAACTTTTCTTTTGATCTTACAGTGTTTTTTTTTTTCATTATGGAGTAAGTTCTATGTCTTGTAGATATCTTACCAAAAGTTTACTATCTATATTGAATATTATTTTAAATGAAAGAAGATTAAATATATACTTTAAATCATAGATATTTTAGTGAAAACTATTTTTATATTCCAAATTTTTTTAAGAAACTACATGGTATGGTAGCTTATATATGTAGTAATATTAGAGCCTGAGTTTTTGAGGTTTTTTCTAGACAAGAAAGAGGAAATTTCATTCTCATTTCACCTCTCTTCTAGAATGCAATAATCATGCCTCTACTATAGTAGATTTTTCTCTACCCATTATCGATTCCACTTTTGTAACATATCTTGGAACACATTCTTAGCCTTATAATTTAGCTTTACTCATTGGCCTCCTCTAGATCTACTTTACCAGTCATATTTCATAGATCTTCAAGTCACTATCTGTATCTAAGTGTTATTTGGATTATGTGTTCACTTTTCATCTATTTATTTCATCTTCCTTTTTGATTTTTGACTAAGCAAATCCGCATGAATTTCTTTAGTTTTTTCCTAATGCAATTAAGTTCTCTTATCTTGCCAACTCATATGTCATCATCCTTGTTTCCTTTTCCTAGTTGTACCAAGAGCATCATTCCACACTTGATGTCATTTAGTAGATTAAATGGTTTTCATCATATATTTCTTCAAATAACAGCATTCATTTTCTTCCTCTTCTTTGTTATCCCTAGGATTCTAATCTAGTTGTAAAACATCTTCTTACATGGTCTTTGGCAAAACATAATTCTCTCTTGTAATTATTCTTAACACTATATCTTTAAATTCTTATAATTCCAAAATTATTATAGATTAGTATTCTATTTTCTGTTTCCATTCATGCCAATTTTTTCTTGCAACCAATTAATGATCTTTCTCCAAGCTTCAATATGTAACTTTACATAGTTAGTTATCATTACAATGTAGTTACTATTGTCTAGCACTTGTGGTAGTAATGATGGATTTCCTATGAAAAAATGTGGTCATCCATCAAGTTTTTCCTACAATTTAAAAGGTTATGAAAAAATTATTTCTCTTGTATTTCTTTTTCATATAATTAGCAGAACATCATCTTTAAGGTAGGGGCTAATATAATGAATATATTATGTACTCAGTAGAGTCTTAATCTAGTTATAGATGTATCCTTCCAAATAACCTTTGAAATTATATATTTCATCAGTGTAATGAGTATAATTACTTCCATTTTCACTATCTATAATACTATACATATCCATCAGCTAAGGTAAATTTTTCTAACATATTCATTGATAACCTTCCAATGCTTTCATCAATATCTTCATATGTGTGGCTGACAAGAAGGTAGCCTAGCTCAATAACCTTAAATTATTTTCTTGTTGTTTGATAAGCAGTAGAGAATTTCAACACTCAATCATACAAGTTACAAATGTTCACATGCAATTATATTATAATCCATGAATGAACAATGTAACTATACTAGTGAGTTGATAATAAGTTTATGATCATTGTCTTCTTACTTTAAGTTAGCAAAGTACACAATGTATAGTTTAACTCATAGTGAGACATATGATTAGATGATGTTATTTAGTTTTAAGTGTTCCAAGGGTAAATATAGTGAAAGTGAATATAAATTTTATTAACTATCAACATTGAAAATATAAACGTATTCTTTCCTATTAGTGATAAATATCTAGCCCTAGCTTATTGTACACATCATAGGATGATACAATTATTACTCAAATTACCAAGTAACTTTAACACTCAACAAATCAAGTAAATTTACTACTAGATTACCAAACAATTACACTTTATGGCCAAAACCATTCATACTTATTCCATCCATATTAACAAGCATGGTAAGGGTAAATGACTTAAGAAATGTAAATGATAAAGTAAAAGAAAATGATATTAAAAAGTAAATCTATTCTATATGTAATGTTGTAATGATGAAGAAAAATATCAATCTTTATTATCATTCATGAATTGTATCCAAGAATAATCTACTTGAATATAAATGTAATACAACTATAATTCACCATATTGTGGATATTCATAGCTAACTCTAACTTCAAGGGAAGAAACTAGCAAAATTTCACTAAATATTGACAAAAAATAGATGATTTAACATGATGGTGGGCTCATATTTATAAGCATGACCATGGTATACTACATCATATCTATGAAATCATATATTGATTAAACTCATTAATGTATGATTTCATCCATGAGATTTTAGTTAATCCATGAGTTAAAAAAAAGGAAAATAGAGTTTCTTAAAAACTTATGATGTTACATGGGCATGATAACATGACATATATGCATAACTAACTATTTTCTATGAATGCCACATCTTTATTCAAGTGGTGTTACAAAATTATCATGTAGCACACGGTTGACACATGACAAAACCATAACATAAAAAAATAAAATAAAATGAAATTTTGATGTAGTTTTTTAGGTTTTTGATGATGGTAGTTCATCCATCAACTTCTTTCCTTGTCATCTAGTTTCATAAATTATTGTTTTATCAATAGTTCTCTTAGCTTCTCTCTTTATGTCCTAGGATCATGCATAGTCCAAACCACTTTGGTGATGTTCTTAGGTATTACCTCTTTCCAAGGACATAACAATTATAGAAATATCTTATTGGCCTTAAAATACCATACCACAAATTATTTTCATTCCACATAAAAAGTCTTGACCATTTTTTGTAACTCTTAATAGTCTATTAATTTTCTAGTCAGGTTTTCTTCTACCTCTTTTTGATCTTGGTAACTTGATTTGACTACTTAAAGCATAGAGTTTACAATGTGAAGCTTTTTTGTGCATATTTTTTGTCTACAAGTTCCTTTTCATACATGAAGTACATGGTAGTCAATTTCTACTCTAATTCTATTCTTGGTTTACTTGCTATCAACATGGCTTAATTGGCATAGCATAGATTTACTAATACCATGTATTATATCAAATCTTCAATATGTAGGTATTTATTTTTAATTTTAGCTTAATAAACTAGGATGAGGCTGTTTAGGATGGGTTTCCAATTAGGTAACTATTATGTGATGAAACTAATCTTGGCATTGGCCATCTGAATCTTCTTTTCATTGACTTGCTTATACATGCCTATTTCTTCTTTAAAATCTTCTTTATGCCTTTCATGCTTGATGAGTCATCCTTTTAAGGCCTCGAAATTGGATATGCAATGTCAGTCCTGATATTGTATACTTGACATTAAGGCTAATAAGTGATGTTAGATACCTGATGTCGCCTCATCTAGACCTTGCCTATAAATACTGCACTTGGGCTTCCAGATGAGACAACTTAGAGCTTAGAAAGTAGTAATAGATAGTTTTAGTTTTTTGTTTCTTATTTCCAGTTTGTTATTCCCAATGCATGCCCATAGTGTGATGTTTGTAATTGTATGACACCTTTGTTCGAGTGTGACATACTTGGACACGTTACATGATTGGCAATAAAGATTGAGATTACTTCCATCACTGTAGCATCCACTTAGATTAATATTGTTGTTTTAATTATTTAATGCTTTCTTTGGTTAAAAATTTCCATTTATTGTTATTTAGTATTACTACTGTTAAGCAGAATGTGTATGCCTTAATCATAAGAGTTTAAGTATAAATACTTGGTTACCCAGAGGTGTATCATTTGGCACAACCAGTGACATACACTTGGTAATCCTAGAAGTAGCTCCATAAATTCCAAGACATGTATGGATGATTAAGAGAAGATACCATCACCTTGGGATAATTTAGACTTTATTTCCATTATTTATTAGTTAATCAATTTATCTCTTTCTATCATCAAGAGTAGCATAGCATAGAATTAGGAACCACATCATATGCCTTACTTTGGACTAAACCATACATGACAAAGCTACCACTAGTCCAAGTGGGAAGACAGTGAACTATGATCAAGGCATAATGATCTAGATGCTACAAATAGTCCCATCCATGAAATTCAACTAGATTGCATGTGAATGCTTGTAATTCATATGGTTAAGCATAGGGGTACCTTGTTGCTCATCATTGGCACCATTTCTAGGGATGGTGCTAGTTATCTAGATTAGTTATATTATACAAGATCATTGTAAAAAGTCTTAATGATATATCTTTTAGAAACTATTAAATCACACACACCAAGAACAATGTGTCTCCCACATGAAAATGATGATGCACTATATAGCGAACACATTCATTGGAGAACTAATGAGATATATGATGAAGAAGATTGGAGTGATAAACTTTATGTAGGGGTTTCTTATGATCATGACCACCCTGACAATACTCAAAGACTACATTTGCCCAAGGTAGACAATCTTAGAGGAGATGATGTAGGTCCTGAACTAGGGGAAGCCTCAAGGCCTAAGGCCTCCTCAAAAAACTAGAAATGATAAATTAAGGAACCCTAGGAAATACTATAGAAACCATGGAAACTCCTCTAGTTCCTCATCTTTCTCTTTCCCTTCAATTTCTAGTTCTAATGAAGATGAACATAGGTATAGAGATGGAGCTCCATTAAAGGGTCAGACTAAAAACTGGAATCTAACCCATGGAAAAAGTCAAAGAGGACACCATGAACATAGAAATTTTCCTCATGATTTATTTTATGATGATGAATCCCTAATGGCCACTAAGAGCCTAATGCATATCACAGAGGTCGTTAAGGTATCTTGCAGGTATCACAAAAAGAGTTGACTACCTAAGCTTGACATGAATAATATTTCAAAATTTACAAGAGGCTATGATTCATATCCACAATAGCATTTACAAGCCTTCTATGATGCCTGTGCTCACTACAACATTGAAAGTGAATGGTAAATGCTTAAGCTATTTCCTAGCACACTAATTGATAGAGCTAAAGTGTGGTATCAATCATTGAGACCAAATTCAATTTGATGATGGCCTACAATGCTAGAGCTTCTCAGTGAGAGATTCCAAACCTATAAAAGAGTGTCTAATTTGAGGAGACAAATCCAAGAGTGGAAACAAGAGCAACATGAATCCTTGGACATGGACTTAGATAGATATAATGCCTTACTAAATAGATGCATAGGCCATGGTTTCTTCAAGTAAGAGCAACTTTATCACATCATAGATGGACTTAGTAATGAAACAAGGGCAACCCTTGGGATGTATGCCCTAGGGGAACTATACAAGCTCCAAGCCCATTAGATTAAAGAGGTCATAGTGCACATGGAAAAATAAGAAATAGAGATATGTAAATGGGAGAATGTTGAAAAACATAAATGGGACCCAACTCTTCAATCGAAGGAGGTCCAAATTTATGGTAAGGAAAATGAAGCTACCTTTGATGAGGTGATCCTGCAACTAACTTTGCTGATAAAGGAGTCTCTGGATGACTTAGAAGTAAAGTTTAATAGGATGTCCAAATGGGTAAATGATAGCATCATAACTCTTGTTGAGACGGTTGTGGAGAAGCTCATGCAACACAAGCCAAACAATTGTGATCAATAGAGGATACAAGATTGAGAAACAACTAAGAACACTTTTCAGTAAATGAGAAAAATGGCTGATGAAAGTGAGGCTAAAGACCCCACTATAGATGAAGATGATGGATGTGACCTATGCATACATGACCACCCAAGGACCCAATGCCCCATATTATTGCATCTATAAGAGTATTGGGTGGGTGTCTTAAATCCAAAATTTGTGCAAAAGCACATGCCTGGGAGACTTCCTCTCCCACAAGGTAATTTTAGATAGTCCCACAACCAATCATACCATTCTAGGGGGACTTATTACTAGCCTCAACATGATCATCAACTATAATGGCAACAACCATGGTTGTGGGGGAGGCCACCAACAAATCAACCATACTCATCGAAACCTCATGGATATTATGTTCAACACCTTGTCTCTCCAACTAGTTTTGCATCCTCTACTTCTAATTGCCACTATCACTCTCCTAAGTATCATCAATACATGACATCCCTTGAAGGATCACCACCTTGCACCTCTTACCTTTCAACTCACCATCAGATTTCTCATCATCCACCTTCTTCTACATCCTTTTTAGCAACTTAGGAAGGTCCAGCACCCCAATATCAACAAATAAGTAACACTTGTGCTGCAACTATGCATAGACATGTTGATACCAGTGGGTCCTAATCGTAACACCAAAAAAATCCCTTCTGGAGGAAAGGCCATAAGCCAAAGTAAACCATGAATGGACCCATCAAATCAACTGAGCTAGTACAAGGCCAATCTGGTGCAACACCTTATCTACCTCAACCAATGTCCTTTGACCATGTACACGGGCGACCATCCATTAGTGCTTCAATCCCACATCCGACCAATGAATCTACAAATATGGGAAGACAAATGAATCCATGCATACCATCTCATACTCAAGGGTGCAATTGTGGGTCAATTATCCATAATGTTAACACACCTCATATCCTAACTCATCATACATATAACCATCAAGTGTGTGACCAACAATTTTTCTACCTAGCCTCCACACCATCAATAGGCACCTAGTGGCTAGGGCATGAAGGGTCCCCAATGTTTTATACATGCATAGATCCTATTCATCCACTTACTAATCCTAGCCATGACCAAGTGTTTAGTCATGGGGGTTATCCCCCATTCTAATCTCTAGGATTTTTAAGTGATTTTTATATTTTTGTTTTACAATTCTTTATCATTTTCTTATTTTTTTCTACTTTTTCCTAGTTGTCATTCTAATTTTCTTTGTATGAAATCTCACTATTGGTCATGTTGCCCATTAAGGTAAGGTTTTTGTCTATGTTATTGAGTCACAAGGGACTGATTATTTGGACATTGAGCCCACGACATCCATCCACCCATTGCATTAATAAGAGGTTCTTAATCTAGTCATGATGATAATATTTTTCATCATTCGAACTCTAAATAATTTCATAATCATTGTGTCTCAATGGAAGAGTGCCAAACCAAGATCAAATGTTAAAGGATGTGACATCAAGGGGATTTGTGGATTCTCTTTAGCTACTTCTATGATTTCTATCATGTTGTTCAGATTGTAACCATATCCTTGTAGAACTAATGACAAATGGAAGTAAGAGCAACTTCACACAACACTAAATAAGCTTCTATGGGTCCTGCTAGAATGACATGTCCTCATGCCTAAAGGTTGGCAACTTCATGGAACCATGAAAAAACACAATAATTGTGTCATGATAATGCTTCTCCCTTGGAAAAAACACTAAGTTATGTTACTCCTTTCACCTTTGATAGTCTTATGGTTGTTTGCCGATGTGATGAAACAATGCAATGTCACTAAAATGTGGTTTGGACTTGGTTTGAATCTTGGAAAGAAGGACACATGGTTATTTAACCATTAATAACACACAAGGTTTCATTATGACCATGGTACAAAACCTCATGTCTTGATTTCTATGATCCATTCTTCAGTCCATCCCATCTTATTGTCCAAATGGTCATAACTTGTGCTTTTATGTAACATGGAGTAATTATCTCAATTTGCTAGTTTTAACATGTGTGTGTTTTGTTTCAAAAGTATGCATTGCATTCAACCCCTCTAGTGCCTATGAACATTAGAGATGTGGTTCCATAGGGCATCATATGCTAGAACCTGCTTTGGGGAGGACCCATGTGTGTAACTCTTGCGACTTCTACTTGTTTAACATAACCACATCATTTTCACCTTCCATGCACTCCATTTGTTATATTTTATTATTTCCCTTATCATAAATATAATCTATCTCACAATCATGCTTCAATGCCCTTTTCTTGCTCATTCTTGTACTTTTAATGTTGACAACTTCACCTTATCCTACTTTCGGTGCCTCCACTTAATTTTCCACTTACCTAAACTACAAAATTTAACCTCCAATATTTCAATAAAACTTGGAGCTTTAGTTTGCATGTCCTTTGGCCCCATAGAAATCAAAATTTTTGGACCTTGACATCATGTACACGACTTCGAGTCTGACCCAACGTTGTGTGCACAATGTTGGGTTTGAAAAAAAGTATATATAGTGGACCCCTATGCAACATGAACTTCATTTCTCTCATTTATTACTAGGGGAGTTGTTGTAATTTTTTCTCATGACTTAGAGCTCTGCACCTCCATCTTCCACTTGTGATATCTAGCTTTCTAACACTCCGATTTCTATACTATTTGAATCTATCTGAACCTGGAGTGTTCAACATAGTCATGGAGGAGTGTGTGTGCGCAAAGCTTGTGTTGATTTGTTAAAATTTTCTCTCACCTAGAAGGTATTCTAAGGGTACAAATGTTAAAAACCTTAGGACTTATAATGAAAAATCATTAATGATAGTGCCAAACGTCAAATTTCTCCAACCGTCAAGCCTATAACCATTATTTTAAGCCACATATAATGAAAAAGAAACTAGTTTTGATGGGTTGTAGGAAGAGATAGATAATTTTTGGGGGATTTTTCATGAAAATTTTCCTAGCTCTACAATCATATGCATAATGAGCTTAATGAACTAAGGTTATGAGTAAAGTATGAATGGATTAATGATAATAGACGTAACCTTGGTAACACTTGGTTTTTGCTTGATTGCAGATGGCCCCAAAAAGAGGTGTTTAGGGTGAAGCCTTATAGAGAGCCACTAAGCATCCATGTGGTGGTCGTGACTAGTAAGGAGAACATAAGAAACATGTTGAATAGGATCCAATCTTTCAATATCCATCAAGAGACCCTTGTTACTAGGCAATCGACCCAAGGGGAGGTGATAGAAGTACCGACTCCTGAATAGGGATAATGTCTCACATGTCCCCTTGACTACCTTGATGCCATCTTGGAAAATTCCACATTGGCTTCAGTCATTGTGGAAATGAACTTTGGCCCATTCAATGAGTTTTCTCTAGAGGTGGTGCCGATGCAACTCAAAGCATCTCCATTATGGACAATCTTATCGAATAGTGGTGAATGGTACCTCAAAGAAGTTTATCAATTCTGGCATAATAAGGAAAAAGGTACCACTATGAACATTTGTGTGGTGAATGTCTCCTATGTAGTCAAAGACATTGCTACAGCTCTCAACCTACCCAATGAAGGAGCCAAGGTTGCTCACCTATCCACCAGATTTGACCCTGAAATGAAGAGACTATGGCTGAGGTGGACATACGACAAAGAAGATAAGTCATATAATGAGATGAATTTGGAAGAGAGAACCTACTTCAAGATTGGGACATACCACCTATTTCCTGCCAAAGGGATTAATCACATTTCCAATTATGTAGCTAGGGAAAGTGCCATTTTAGTGGAAAAATTTTTAGTTAACCTTCCCCAATACTACTTCACAAAAATCCAAAGGTGGTTTGAAGAAACGAAGTTAGGGAGACCAACACTTTAATTTCCCTATTTGATTAGAAAGCTATGCAAGTACACAGAAATCTTAGGATATACCAATGGTGTTCTTTATAAGGTTTAACATGCCTCCTTTGCAGAGCTCCTCAAAACTACAGCACTAAAAAAAGATTCTGGTGAGGAGAAAGAAGTTGAAAAGGAGGAAAAACTAATAACTGAAATGTAATAAGAGCCTGAGCAGTACCTATAAGAATAAGCTCCACCACCACCATTATAAAATTATAGACCATCGATGAGCCACCTACAAAGAATCACTGAGACCATCAATTGGGGGAGTAGGGATGAGGCCAGTCTCTTCTAGGTTATGGATGATGTTTTATAGCCCACTATATCAACCGATCCAATAAGGGAAGAGATCTCAATTCAATCAAGAAGAAAGGGATCCCAATGGTCATGCCAGATCTTAGGGAATGCTATATCTTTTCAAGTCATATTGGAAATAGGAAAAGGCACCAAAATTATGGTGTTGCAACATGAAGATGCAATAGGCACAACAAAGGTGATCACTGATCACATCAAGGAATCGTTTAATGTTCATGTTGTGCCTCCAACCGATCTAATAGGAACTAGGAATGCACAAATGCTAGTTAGGACCTCAATGATTTCTATAGTGCATGAGGACATGGTTGATATTTTGTTGTAGATAGGTCAAGTGATGATCACTTTGTTTGACATCCTAAGAAATGTCATTGTAGCACAATTAGACCTCATCACCACCAAAGGAAAGTTGGTCATGGATGAGGTCAAGGAAGAACATGCAAAAGCTAAAGTACAAAGATTACAAGAAGAGCTAGCTACCCTGCATGCTACACAACAGGATCCTACCTGATTTGTTGCACTTGACTAATTGGAACAATTTTAAATAGAAGAGCTTGCCAAGCTGGTGAAAGAGAAAGCAACTGTAGAGCAAGAAAAGGAGATGGTAGTCTAGAATGCCTTCACTGCAGATGCATAAACCCATGCACATAAAAAGGCACTGACTATCATCTAAGAAGAAAATAAGTAGCTCACAATAGAGATTGCCCAGTTGACCACAGTGGAGAAGAAAAAGGACATTTTGGAAGAGAGCATTCACTAGTTAAGAGAACAACTAGTGTGGGTCAACCAAGATATGAGTAGATTGGCCTAAGAAAATAGAATCCTCTCTATGGATGAGGTATGTGCTATTTTTCAAAAGATAATAATTGAGATTAGCACATGGTAGAATGAGGCCAAGAAACATGAGAAGTTAAAAGAACACTTTTGTGATCAAGTTAGCATGTATAAGGAAATTAATGAGAAGGAAATCAAGATGGCCAAGGCTGACATCAACTCCTTGGTAGCACAAAATTCTAAATGGTAGGCCATTTTGGATAGTTATGTCATGGTCTAACAAGTGAAAGTTAAAAATAAGGACCTACAAATAGAAGATTTGAAGGAATACATGGTGTTGGCTAACCTCATATATGCCAACCTTGCCATGTTAATAGTAGGTCATCCTCAAAGTGAGTTGGAGAAGCAAGTGGAAACCACCTATGTGCTATATGAGAAAGAGTTTGTGGATCTGAAGGATGATTTGCAAAAGTTACAAGTGGCAAACTTAGAATTAGAGGTGGTCAAAGATAGCTGTGAAGGATAGAAAGGTATAGCTTCGAACCTAGCTCGGTGATTAATAGCTTATCATGAGCTAAGGGATAAAGCTAGGGCTTTTAAGGAGGATGGATTATAGTTTGTAACATGGTATGTCAAGGTAAATTAAATGTTTCCATAAATACCATGTCCTTGGGATGTACTGGAAGTAGCACACATTGGCATAATAGCTTGGATGGTGCATGACCTAAGGATAGAGGAAGAAAAGTTATAGGCTTTTCTTAATTGATAAAAGTTTCAATGGCCTAGTGACAAAGGGAAGCAGATGATGGAAGAGCCACTACCTCTAGGCACCACATGAGCTTTCAAGTCTTGTTTATTGTTCTATTTTGTAATAATGTGTTCCATTTTTGTCCTGCACCACTATGGCATGTGAAGAGATAGTCATTTTATCCATTGTTGAGTTAGTCCATAATCCCATACCTACTAATATTTTGTAAAGAACTTGTTCCTCATTTTGTTTAATTCAAGGAAAATTTTTCATTCATTCATGGGGGTATGATGAGTCATTTATTTAGGACCTCAACATCAAATACAGAACATTGGAGTCCCAACATCATGTACCTGACATCGGGGCTAATAAGTGATGTTGGATACCTAAGGTTGCCTCATCTGGACCTTTGCACTTGGGCTTCTAGATGAGATAGATTAGAGTTTGGAAAGTAGAAATAAATATTTTTAGTTTTCCATTTCTTCTTTCCAGTCTATTATTCCCAGTGCATGCCCATAGTGTGATGTTCGTAATCGTATGACACCTTTGTTCGAGTGTGATGTACTTGGACACGTTACATGACTAGCAATCAAGATTGAGATTACTTTCATCATTGCAGCATCCACTTAGATTAATATTGTTATTTTAATTATTTAATGATTTCTTTGGTTAAACATTTTCATTTATTGTTATTCACTATTCTTTTTGTTAAGCAGAATGTGTACGCCTTAATCTTGAGCATTTAAGTGTAAATACTTGGTCGCTCAGAGGTGTATTGTTTCGCACAACTAGTGACCTATACTTGATAATCCCAGAAGTAGCTCCATGAAGTCCAAGATGTGTATGGATGATTAAGAGTGGATACCTTCACCTTAGGCTAATTTAGATTATTTTTCCATTATTCATTAGTTAATCAATTTATCTCTTTCTATCATCAGAAGTAGGATAGCATAGAATTAGGAACCACATCATATGCCTCACTTTGGACTAAATCATACATGACAAAGCTATCACTAGTCCAAGCAAGAAGATAGTGAACTGTAAGCAAGGCATAACAATCTAGATGCTACAACTAGTCCCATCCATGGAATTCAACTGGATTGTCTGTGAACACTTGTAATTCATACGGTTGAGCATATGGGTACATCATCACTCATTAATGCTTCTTGGCTTCATTTCGCCATATGCTAATTTTAATAGCTAATTTTTTCTATACTATGTGCATTCTTCCATTAACAGGGTTCTATTTTCTTAGGCCAGTTGTCTCAAATCTATGTTGACTCTTAAAAACTATTCCCTCAACTGATGAATTCTTTTCCTAATCATATTCTTTTATCTTTATACATATGTCAACCTTAGATTCTCTATAGCAATTCTTTTACTTTCTTCTTCCAGTGTAGCAATTGATTTTGCATAAGCATATGTCTAGACCTCTATAACTAAAGCATTTTACACTACCTTCTCCCTTTCTATTTGTAATTTCTTTTCCTTAGTAATCAATTGATCAACTTAATATTTTTGAATTGTAGTAACTAGTCAAGTTCAAGATATTATGTAGGGTTCTATCTTTTAGCTCTTAATGTATCTAGCTCCTCTTGTAACCTTTGTGCTTTATTCTCCATATTTTTCATTCTTATTTTAGTGATGACTAATCTTTCTTTTACAAAAATTAGCTTGACTAAACTACTATGATATCACTTAGGATATTAAAAATATTTTACATAACTTGTTCTATCTACAATAGTCTATCTAGAGTATCTTCATGTTCTTTAGGGGACATAATTTCTTTTTCTAATATTCTAGCTAATATTTACACATATTTGGTTTCAAAAGAATCTACTGGTAGCACAATGGAATTATTAAATTATTCCTTGATATCATCAGTAATTACTTCTATTGCTTATGCTACATCTGGGAATTGCATAATCACCACAACTCCTTCTCCTATTTCTAGCACCAACTTGAAGGATGTAGTGTTTCCTATAATTTGTTATGCCATTCATAATTTTCTCCTACCTGTAAAGATACTTCAAAACTAGTAGGCTCTATTGATACTATAGGTATGCAAATATATTTCTTACTCTACACATGGTAGATACTTATTGACTTTTCCAACTTATTGTTTTTGTTATTTGTTCAAGATAGCTCGTGGAAGGTAAGTATTCTAACTATTGTACTAGTGAAGCACTTGGTCTTGCCCATTTTGTAGCTAGAGTTGATCCACTAGATCCTACTTATTTTATTCTTGTGGATGGAATGTTGCCACTAGTGTTAATTCTACTATATCCTTAGTACCTGCTAGTTTTCCCACTTGATCGTTCTTGGATAACTCTAGCTTTGAAATTTCTACATATGGCACATTTTTGGATTTTCATAGAACATCATTAGTGTATTTCAAAATAGCTACCTACCTACACAAATTTCTAAGAAGATAATAGAATAGAAGAGTGGGTTTCTATATCTTATTTTATTCAAATCTTCTTTGTATTTCTAAAGGTAACAAGAGTGTCATATTTGCCAAAAATGTTTCCATTAGGATGGTATTTCCTTTGGAAACATATGTGGATATCCTATTAAGTCTCTTTGTTGAGAAGATATAATATGTCCCTATTTTTAAATAAATCCTTTTAGCTATGGAAAATCCATTATACTCTTTTTCTGTTGTTCTACATGCCCTTTGCAACCATATGTTCCTAGCATTTGTGTCAAACCTTGTAGAGATCAGAGTAATGTTGGATCTAATATTTGATAGATTTAATGCTTTAGTGATGGCTTCAATTGAATATGGCACTATTATCCCTTAAATTTTCACAATTGTATCATCTTGTCGATTTTTCTAGAATTGATAAACATATTCTAAATACCATTTACCATTATTTGAAATGATGGGTTAGAAGGATGATTCTTGTACTTCGTATATCTCTAAGGGTGATGCTTGTAGTTCACATATCATGAAAACTCCATTAATGGACTAAAGTTTAGTTCCACTATGATAGTGGACATGATGAACGTTTTGTAGATGGCATGTAAACACTCATTGGAGAGTGTGAGGCATTGTCCTTACTCCAAATCAAGTGGTGCATCAATGTATACTTGTGTAGATTACTCCAGTACTAGTGTGGGCTACTAAATGAAGTGAGACTATGCTTTCTGTTCCCTTGCAGGAGTCTAATTTTCACTTTTCATCTACCTCTTCCTTTGGGTTTCTTCTCTTTGGGTAGTGATTATCCTTTTTGATGGCATCTACAATGATATGAAATTTTAGGATTATCCCAAAATTTCAAGAAATTTCTAACAATTTGTAACCTTTCATCAAATTTTAAATTTAGATTAGAAACATTAGATACAATTGATCTTATTTTTAATTTGGATTATAGAGTTTGAAAATTAATGTATTTAGAAAAATCTCTAATTTAGAAAATATCCTTAATTAAGAAATTTTTCTAGTGATCAAAAATAATTTTTTAGCTTGAATGACCTATCACTATTCCCAATTTATTATTAACTAATGTTTGATTGGTTGATTGATGAAAAATTTTAAGTTTATTAGCTTAAATCAGATTAAAATCACATTAAGTTCCTATAATACTTACCCTTAATTGATCTTCTAAGCATTAGAAAAAAATCATAAAATTTGAAAGGTTATGTAAAAAATTTCTCCCCCATGATAGATATGTGGATCAAGAACTTTGAAGAAGGGTTGAATAAGTTTCATAATAACAATCTTGCAACCACCAAGAACAAACACAATTTTTACATGGTTTCCCAACTTGGGAAAGCCCACACTTTGAGGGTAGAATTTGTGCACATTCCAAACTTTATTTTTTCAAAAATTTGTTTGAAGGAAATCACAACCTTTATAAGATTTGAGCTCTTATTTGGAGTGTTTTAGCATTGCGAAACCACTTAACCCTACAAGGTTCCAACAAGCTCAAAATATGGTTGAAAGGATCCACAACCTTTACAATTGTAAGCTCTTCACTAGAGTATTTTGTTGTTGCAAAACCACTCAACCCCATAAGGTCTTGACAAGCTCAACAAATATTCCTTCTCTTAAGAAGCTCATCAACCCTATAGAGCTATAAGAAAGAAGGAAAAAGATCAAGGAAAAAGTGTAACTAGATTTATAGAGTCCTTGCAATGAAGCTCACAACATACAAAATAAACATATGATAGTATAATGAAGGACAATCACAAGCTTTCTTTTAGCATCCTTAAATTGATTTAACAATAACAATACTTGTACAATTCCCAAGAAATTCACCTTATTTATATGCTTGGAGTTTCCAAAAACTCCTCAAAATTCATGCAATGGCTATCAAATGACTAGTATAGACATCTACCTTCAAGGATGAGATGTCTATCTATGAACACTTCCAATGTAGGATAGACATATGCTATTTTTCATAGACATCTACTCTTTTTGCATTTTGGAATCTGAAGTATTCCCTTATCAATCTGACATCTTGGAAGTCTTTGGAACATCTTTGTTTGACTTGTATACTCTATTTCTATCCATCCTCTCATCTTGTCCACTTAGTCTTCATTTTGACATCTCATCATGGATCTCATTCCTAAAGTCTTGGATCTCCATGTGAAGTCTTTATCCATGGTCCTACAAAACAATCATCATACACACATTCTCAATTCTCCATTTTCTCTAAGTTTTTGACATACCAAAAGGTAAACATGATATGCTCACTCTGGGAGCAAAAGAATTTTAAAATGAGTCAAATCAGATGCATGCTAAGGAAGATATGGGGCTTTGAAGGTTCTATGATGAAAGAAAATGAAATGAAATTCTTTTGTGTGAAATGGTAGAAATGAAAAATTTTCAAACAGTCATGCATATATATAGTTTTTTATATGCACAATATCATATATACAACATTTTTAATGCAATATTGCAAGTGATGCAATATTGTATCTATAATATCACCTTTAAAATTTTCAAATTTTTTTGTAAATTTTGGTGGAAAAAATTAATGAATTGAGTAGACTCGAAGGTATTAAGATAATATGAAGAAATATTGGTCATAAATAAGCCCTATAATATGCTATTTTGATATTAAGATGATGTTAAAGAAGGGGTTTAAGCAAGGTAATTTTACTAGAGTTTAGGGAGTGGTTTGATCAAAAAATTACTAAGTCTATGAATAATTATAGATATGTAGGGAAGTCATGATGATTGTTAAAGTATATAAGAGGTATAATATTATGTGGAATTGGATATCAAGTATGAAACATAATAATTATACAAGTGGATCCTTTCTAAAGTAGGATCATGCCCTTAATGTCCTTGTACAACCATTCCTATAAAGGTCTATGGGTACTCAAGGAGTTGAATGTAAACCATACATGTTTTCCAAAACACACATGTTAGTATTTTTCTAGTAACAAAATAATACTATAATATACAAAAAATTGAAATTATAATTATATATAGCAATAAGGTGGAATGGTAATGGTAAGGATTGTAGAATATGAGACATGAGTTGTCATACAATAAGCATAATGAATTCTATGTGTAATGCATGATTAAAGTGATCATTATCCTATTTTTCAAAAGTGTAAACGAAGTCCATACCACTTACCAATGACATTGCATTGTATTATCCCAAAACTTACAATCATAAGGTGATCAAAATTACAATAAATATCACCACTTGATAATGAAGAAAAAGAAAGAAATTTATTCATTAAGTAGGCTATTTTGAAATAGACTTGACGATTGGATAGAGTACCTTTAAGCATGGGTAACATGTCTTTCTAGCCCTGTAACCAATGCAAGTCTAAGAAGCCTTTTTAGATTCTTAAGAAGTTGTCTACCTTTAGGCATGGGTGACATGTCTTTTGAGTAGAACCCCCAGGAATTTTTATTATTATGTGTATTTATTATGTAACTACTATGTCAGTCTTACTAGAAAACTACCTTCAAGCATAGGTAACATGTCTTTCTTGTGAAATGGCAAGGAAACACTTATTTTAGAACATGGTTCTAGTTTGCATTAGAAATCTCATTGATGTTGCATTCTTGTCATTCCCACTAGGCTCCTTACCTTTCCATCTAGGTATAATGATCACAACTTTATTTCAGTTTTATAGTAATGAGAATATCATTATTTCCATGATAAGAACCTCTTATTATTAGAAATGAGTGGATGGATGATGTGGTCTTACTATATATACAATTATTCCTTTAATTATCTGATAACATATGATGGAATTATTACTTAAAACTTTATTGGAAAAATCAACAAAAATATGTATATCAAGAATGATAAAATTGTATAAATAATCAAAGATATACAAGAATAGAAAAATGTATAAAGAAATTAAAATATGTTAAAGAATTCAAAAATAAATGAAAAAATGATAAACATCTTAAAAAATTAAAAAATACCAAACATTTAGAAAAATATTAAGAAAGTAAGGAAAATATAGAAAGAATGTGAAAATATTTTTTAGTGGCTAAGGAGAAGAGATGACAACCCAAGACTATTATTAAAGATAGAAATGTGTAAGATTAAATGGGAAGTGATCTAGTTAGAATGCATGGTAGAATCCCTTGATGATCAAAACTCATAAAATGGATTAAATTGTTGAATATTGATAAGGATAAATTATTTTGAGTTAACTGAGTGATAGATCTACATAGCACTAGATTGGTACATGGCATGGACTATGTAGGGTCTTTCCCATAAGGCTTGAAATTGGATTATAGTAAAGGACTCTATCTCTAGGCCTAATAGAAACCTATCTTATCCTAGTATCATATCAACATTTGGAGTAATTCTAATGAGTCTCATTACTCATTTGGGCTACTAATCAATTTTCATCTAACAAATTAACATTTATTAATTGATCTTTTTAGGTAAAGTATGTATCTAAGTCAAGTGCACAAGCTATGACTAGGATATTTATCTTTGTCTTAATTGGTAAGATTGGTAGTTTATCATAGATGAGTTCATATGGAGAATACCCTCTAGGAAGTTTTCAGATTGATTGATATGCTCATAGAGAATCATTAAGCTTAGTGCTCCACTTCTCCTTATACCTACTAATAGTTCTAGTTAGTATGTGTATCATTTCCTAGTTAGTAACCTCAACTTCTCTATTCACTTGGGAATGGTATTATGTAGCAAGCTTATGATTCACTCTAAGATGTTGCATTCATTTTTTAAATATAGTACTAGTGAAGTGGCTGTCATTATTTAAAATTAGCATTCTAGATACTTCAAATCTATTGATCACATGTTTTTGAAAGAACTTTGTAGCTATTATTGGTGTATAATCTTCAATTGTAGTTGCTTCTACAAACTTAGTGAAATAATCAATTATCATGATTATATAAGACTTTATATTTTACATTAGTATGATAGACCCCATAAAATCAATTTTCTAGATATGAAATTATTCTAATGGTTGTATCCATTAGTGTGGACCTTCATGTTTGGTCATCAGTCCTCCGTCTTTTTGGAATCTTTCACAAGATTGTATATATTGGTGTGCTTCTATGAATATGGTAGGTTACAAGTAGCCTACCATCACAAGTTTAAGTGTTGTTCTTATTCTTGCATAATGACCATTAAATGGTCCATCATGTGCATCCTACAAGACTTTTTATTAATTCTCCTCTGGGATACATCTTCATATTAAATAATCTACATAAATCTTATAATGATTCCCTTGGATTTCTATGTATTATTTTACTTCATGGAGAAACTATTTCTACTGAATCTACAACATTGCTAATTTCATAAATAAAGGATCATTGGAAAATTAGTTTGATAAATGTTTTTCATTATCTTGAGGATCCCATATTTTTCTTGATAGATGATTAACTATAAAATTTTTATTTCTTTTTCTATCAATCATTATGATGTCAAATTCTTGTAGTATAATGAAGCTAGTGGATAGTTTCAAGCATCTGTCATGATGTGGAAAGATTTTGACCAATTTGAAGCTCTAAGAGTTGGTGTCTCAATTATCTTCTACTTTAGATTTTCAAATTCCTTTTCACATTTCTCTAACTAATAAAATGGTATATTGTTCTTTGCTAATTCCACAAGTAGTTTTTCTATCTTTAAAAAATTCTTTATAAATCTTATGTAATTTCTTATGTGGCCAAGAAATGATCTAACATTCTTGAGTGCTTATGGTTTTTATGTAATATTCTAGATGAATGTAATATATTCTAGAACTATTTCATCTTGAACCATTAAATGAATTTTTTATCAATTAAGTTTTAAATTTCTTTAAACACATCTTTTTAACTTGCACTAAGCAATTCAAAGCTTACTTTTAGTTGAGTCCATAAGTAGAAAAATTATCCATGAATACCTCAAATATGTTACTAATCTATTTTTGAAAGATACTAAGTCCAAGTATCCAGAATGTTGTTGGATCATTGTATAAACCAATGGCATTTTCCATACATAAATATTCCCCAAAAGCTAGTAAATGTTGTCTTCTCCTAATCATTTAATGTAATACAAATCTAATTATCCACTATATCCATCTAGAAAGCTATAATAATAGTGCCTTGTAATACTATTGAAAACTTGATTAAAAAATGATAGAGGAAAATGGTTTTTGAATGTTTCTAGGTTCAGTAGCTTGAAATCTATACAAACCCTTCAGTTTTCATATTTCTTTAGAGTAATGACTAATGGGTTGACCCATTTATGATCTGCAATGGAGTAGATGAAGCCTTCTTTAGTAGTATTTCTAGTTCCTATTTGATAGCCTCTTTGAGCTTTGGGTTGTATCTTGATTAAGGCTAATAACATGGTTTGATAACTAGATCTATATAAATGTTGTGTTGATAGATTTATGAATCTATATAAGTCATTTCATCATACAATCATGGAAATGCAGTTAGCCATCTATTTATCACTTCTAGTAACCTTTGCTTTTATTCTTTATTAATATTGACATTTATAATAACCATTTTTCATTATTCAAGAAAGCATATTCAAGCATACCTATTAGGGCTTTCATTTCTAAAGGTTTTAATCATACTTATCTAGAATCTCTAATTCTCCCAATTTAGTATCTTCTTATTGTTGGTACATATTGTAGGAAAGTTTTATTTTCATATTTTTACCTTCATAGTTTCTTCTATATAGGAACTTGTGATGTTTTCAACTAGTTCCATGCATACACTTGATTCAGATTATGTATCATTTATTAGACACTAGATGCCTTCTTGCTCCATAGCTACTACATACAAATAATGTTGTAGATACATCTCTTCAACACATCTTTGTCATGATGGAATGTTATTCTCCCTTGTGGTCTAAACTTTCTAAACATAATTACACTTCTTATCACTTTATGTGATACCTGGAACTCTTCATCCTAAAATGGCTCCAACCTTGTCTTCCTTGGATATTTCTAAGGAAAAATCTCTAATATCAAGATTATCATCCACAATGCTAAGCCATGCTTTTCCCATAATAATACAAAATTTTCCTTTATTTTTCCCCACATGAATGATAAAAAAGTTTGTAGGATAAGACTAGCCACTTATGGTAGTTACAAGATCTTCCACTTATTCAAGTGGAATAATAATAGGCTAATTAGTCAACTTTAAATGAATATTACATTTCTTTAATGAAGGTAAATTATAAGCCTTGTATGTATCCTAAGAAATAAGATTCACCTTCGATCCTAAATCTAATAGATCCTTTCATGGCTTGTTTTCATCTATTTAGAGATAAATTAAATGGTTTCTGGAATCTATTCATTTCTTAGAAAGTACCCCTAATTTTATCCAATGTGTTATAGTTTGGGTAAACATGATAGTTCTTAGCTTCTTTTCTATTGATATCTATAGCATGGTTTTTATTTGAGGACTTGATATCAAAGGAGTAGGATTAGACAAGATTCCTATTTCTCAAAACTTCTTTGAATTTTTCCTAAAAAAAGAATATTTTCTTGTTCTTTGTTTACTATTGCTTATAATTTCCTCTTTTTTACTTACTACCTTAGTAGCACTTTTCTATTGTGGTTGTGTTGGCACCTCTCCTTGCATTACTAATGATGGTACTAGTGGTAGAGGATTGGAAGCATGATGAAAGTGACCTATAGCTAGTTGAGACATGTAGAGTTGTGATTCCATGCATGGGATCATAGGCCTATGGTATTCAACTAGATAGTAATAGAAATAAGCATGAATAGGAATATTACCTAGAGATATAGGATGCTGGACACAATATCTATAAGGATCTAATTATTGGTATAGATATTGTTGCATTAATGGTAACATGACATATGACTATGGTTGTTTCCACTACTTCTAGTATTTCTATTATGATTGAGGATAAGCCTTGATTAGATAATACAATTGTTCAGGGCTATTTGTAATTACCTTGTGGATAAGGTAATCTTCTAGGCATTTTATTTTTGACAAATTTTGGATTAAGTATATATGTCTTAGACTCTTGTAAATGAGCCATAATAAGGCAACATCCCTTAGGATGTTCATATTGATACACATTACATCCATTTTCTCTTCTAAACTTGATTACATAAATTCCACTCTAATAAATTACCTTTATTTCTATAATTTTTACATCCATTATCCCTCTTCTTCTTCTTATTCTTTTTTTTATAAGTGCTTGTTCAATTTTCTCTTCCATTATCTTTAGTGCTATTGTAAATTTTTCATTCATAGAGTTCCATATTTTATCTACCTTTGCTATAATATCATTTGCTAACTTCTGGATAGATAGAGTTTTTCATTGAATGACATATTCCATGGTTTTTTCTTCTTGTGTCTCATAGATTCTCACATCTCTTTTCTTAAGATCATGATCTTTATTATACTCTTTAACAGATTTTCTTTTACATAGATCTCCTTCTTCTTTTCCTACTTTGTTAAGGAATCATTGGATTTGATGGACTATCATTTTCAACAATCTTCCTTAGGTATACACTCAAAGGATATCTCTTATTTTATTTTTAATCCATCCATAATATGTCATAGCTATTCCTTTTGAAAAAATTCATGAGTTGGACATCTATGTGATAATGAATAATATCTATTCATTATTGTATTAAGGGTTTCATGTAGTTCTTGTTTCCATCCTTGGATTTAATTTTTGAAATTTGACACTATTGAGTAGGTTTTATACTTATCATTGAAGAGCTTTAGCATAGTACTCCATCTTCTAATAGATTTTGGTTCTAAGGTGTTATACCATCTTTATGCTTCCTTTGTGAGTATTCTAGGAAATAACTCTAATTTTCGTCAATTTTTTAATATATTTTGTAAGGTATAGGCATTATGAAATGTTTGAAAATAATGTTTTGGATTTGCATTATATTCTCCTTCAAACTTTAGAATATCATTCATATCAATTTACTTGATGCAACTATTCCTTAGATTTTTCATTGATATACACACTACTTCTCTGATGTTAATCATGATTTAAGTGGCTAATAGGGTTTCTTCATAGTATTTGAGTTTATAATTTCTATGGTAATGGTGAGCCCTTTGATGCTTATGACATTATCTTCTATCATGTCTTATTTCTCTTTCTTTATCTTCCTTAATATTTTCTTCCTCATCAAGATGCCTTATTTTGTTAATGTATTTTTCATGATTCCTTCTCTCCTCCATATCATGATCCCTTGGAATTTGTCCTCTCTTATCAGAGTTGATTAATGTGTATGATGAAGAGGATGAGAGACTCAGAGAATGGTGTTGGCTAGTTCTCCTTTTATGACTTCTTGAATTATCTATTCTAGATTTGTTGGAGGTCATAGACCTTAAATTTATTCTAACTCTAGAGTCTAGCTCATCCTTTCTAGGAGTTTTTGCAAGAGTTGTATGTCATTTTAACTTCAAAGGATCTTCAATGCATAAAATAGATGATTGAGAGTAATATCTATAATGATGACACTTCTTAGCTTTGTATAGCATGCATTCCTTCTCAATAAGGATAATTATTTGTGGTGCCTTTTTTTTTCTTTCTCTTATTCATATCTTACCATTGAAATATCATTTCTTCTTTCTTGAGCTTCTATTGGTTTATATATCCTTATCATGTTTTTGGTAACTTGATACCCTTCTTATGCATGACCAAGACTTTATCTAAACAAATATTCTTGAAGCATTAATGATGTTGAATGATCGGGTGTCAAGATAATGTTGCCTTGTACATCTTTCCATATAAACTATTCATCCTCCTAGAAAATGAATTTATAATTAGGATAATAAGAATCAACATGAACATATAGTATTCTAGTTTACATTGGTCCATTCTAATTTTTTCATTATAATTTCTAGCATTACTTTCATTAAGGTCGATAGTAGGTTAAGATTTCAGTTTTTGTAGAAGTCATTTTTAAATCTATTAATGCTCAAGTGTGTGTTTTGAAATTATTCTAAGTATGAGAGATAAATTTGGCAATACTTCATATAGAAAACTATGTTAAAATCAACTAACAAACATTGATACATTCCTGGGAATAGTGCCAATGATAGGTAGTAGAAAGTTCCAACACTTAATCATACAAGTCATAAGTGTTCATGTGTAACCAGATCATAGTCTATAAATGAATAGTGTAAGTGTACTAGTGAGTTGATAATAACTTTATGATTGTTATATTCTCACTTGGAGTTAGTAAAGTGCAAAGTGTATGGTTTGATTCATAGGGAGACATATGATTAGATGATGTTTTTTTGGCTTCAAGTATGTTAATGATAAATATAGTGAATGTGAATATGAATTCTATTAATAGCAAACACTAAAAATATAAAACTATTCTAGCATATCAGTGATAAGTATCTAGTTTTGACTTTTCATACATGTCCTAGGATGATGTAATTATTATTAGAATTACTCGGTAACTTTACCACTAAGTAAAGTTATCACTAGGTTAGCAAAAAATTACACCTTATAGTCAAAACCAGACTTATTCTATTCATACTAATAAACATGGTAATAGCAAATGACTTAAGAAATATAAATAACAAAGTAAAAGTAAATGATATTGAAAAGAAAATCTATTTTATGTGTAATGCTACAATAATGAAGAATAATATTGATCTTTGTTATTATTCATGAACTATGTCTAGGAATAATCCACTTAAATAAAGATGTCATAAAACTATAATTTACCACTCTATAGGAATTCACAACTAACTCTAACTTAAAGAAAAAAACTATAGGAACTTCTCTAAGAGTTGGTAAAAAATGTATCCATTGATATGATGATGGGATCATATTTATAGGCATGATTATGACTTGCTACATCATATCTATGACATCATATATTAAGCTACAATATCACATCTATGATATCATAGTCAATACTATTAAAGGTTTTATCACTATTACTAAGAATAAGAAAAGGAAAATATATTTGTTCTTGTTAACTATTTCATAGTTACTTATCACTAAGAAAAGTATGCTATGTAGTTTTATAAAGTTATCTTAACAAGCCTCATTTTGATATTCTTCCAATCAATACAACTCAAATTTCTTTAACAATACATTATTTAGAAGTAATATTGTAAAACCATTTTTCACATTGGAGTTTGCATTAGTAACTAGATTCCCAAATTTTCTAATAGGTTTTCTTTTCAAATTCTTGAGACATTTTGCTAAAATTTTATTATAAAATTAGACCTCATTGGCATATAGAATGGGGAGAAATGCTTAAATCCTTCTATTCTATGATTCTCACCAATATTCTTAAAGAAACACCTTTAAAAAGGAATAGTAACTTTAGTAGTTAGGTTTTTGACTTATCTGATTTATCATAAATTATGCTCAAATAAGACTTTATCTTCTTACAAGATCTTTATGTATATAATATGTATGATGGAAGATGATGACATAGTTATAATGACATTATAATTCCTTGTAAATCTTTTTATTCTCTACTAGATTGTTGGTACATTTTTTAGTCTTATCAAATGTATGATATGTTCTACATACTAAGAAGTTATGTTTCCTATTGAAGATGATGTTAGGATAGTGCTTTTTGAATATCTTTGAAAGCTAACTTTTACTAATTTCAAATAATCCCAAACCTTTCAAGCCAAGATTATTATAATTCTTTAGTAGAATTCTTTGATACATTGTAACAAGTAATGTATTGACTAGGTCCAACATCCCATCCTGCATAACATGCCTTATCTTAGAAGGAGAATGATTTTTCATCTCATCAATAAACCTTTTCAAAATAGCTATTATAGCAAATTTACTTGAACTAGGCTTTACTTTTTTTATTATTTCCATGATCATAAGAGACCTAACCTTCCCTAAAATTCTATAGATAATGGTATAATCTACTACATGGAATTCCAAAAATAGTATATCATGCTCACTTGTAAATTTTATTCCATAATATTTTGTTATGTTGATAATTTTTTGATTATTTTTCACCACTTTGTTTGAATGTAGCACATTCATGATGAAGATATTAAAATCATGTATAGACATGTTGGAAACCATTTTCAATGTCCCCCTTTAACCCACTTATCATCACATGTTCCAAATAGTTTTATTTTTAGTAGTGTCTATCTAATGAAGCTAAGAAAATTGAGGATCGTTGAACTTAGAAGGGGGGGATGAATAAGTTTCGCAAAACAAAAATTAATTAGCCAAACCACATACCAAATTTTAATGTGGTTCTCCAATGTGGGTAGTTCACACTTGAAGGGTAGTTTGGTAGCACACCTTCGGACTTTGTTGTTCTCAAAATGTGATTTGAAGGGTACCACACCCTCTACAACCTCTAAGCTCCACTTAGAAGTGATTCAACACAATGAATCCACTCAACCTCACAAGGCCCTAACAAGCTTACAATGTGGTTTCCAACATCCCACAACCTTTATAACTTGAGCTCCACTTTGGAGTGTTATGGCACTACACCAACACTTAATACCATAAGATCTCAACAAGCTCATGCAAGATGCCTTCCCACAAGAAGCACATAAACCCCCACACAACAACAAAATAGAACAACAATCACAAGGAAAGAATGCAACTAAATTTTATGATCCTTGTACTTTGAGGTATAGTTCACTTTGACCTCTTACAATAGATAAAAAATAGTACAATAAGGAACAATAACAAAAGAATGATATATACAATGATTGCTTGATAATGATAATTGATAGTACATAATGCTTGCTCATTTCCCAATGGAATGAAGTCTTTTTATAGACAATATGTTTTCAAAATTACCTTGGAATTTGTGCAACTATTTAATGATCATTAGAGATGTCTTCTTTAAGACTAAGATGTCTTTCTACATTGGACCTTCATTCTAGAAAGAAGTCTTTTCCACAACAAAGACGTATTTGTGGAGATGTATTCATGAAGATGTCTTTATCTCTAGAAATATGCCTACTACTCTTCAAAGACATCTTCTTTTGAGAAACCTTCAACTTGGCCAAGACATTTACTATTTCTTGGAGATGTTGTTGCTTGATAGTAGATGGCTACTATTTTTGCAAGATTTCTTGACTAATTCTCCTTCTCTTTGGCCAAGATGTCTGCCGTTTCTTGGAGATGCCTTTCTTTAGTTTTCTTTGCACTTTGAGATCTTCGTTCCTTGTCCATGCTCTTGAACTCCCACATGCTTCCTTGAGATCTCAATGTTGTCTTTCTTCCTCAAGATCTCCTTTTTTTAACCCAAGTTCATGCCCTATAAACATAGCAACAACACAAACATCCTTGTTCTCCTTTTTCCTTAAGGTTTTGACATACGAAAAGTTCAAAAATCTTCCCCTTTTTGGGGATGTCCAAAACTTAAGAAAATATGTAAGATAAAAACCAATAAAAATATTAATACATATCAATTCCTATGGTAGCTTGAGACTAGGATAAAGTGTTGAGATTCAAGGTAGTTTAGTAGTACATGGAAAAATAATGAAATAATGCAAAAGTAAAGATCAAAAGTACACCACACAAAGATAACAAAGGAAGCACCATCAGTTTATAACTCATTAGCAGTTGTTCGCATAAGTCTACAACTATCCAATACAACCAAGTATCTATACAAATGGAAGCATCATATCAACAACATATGTGCATGTCCAAAAACCCAACATATGTGAGAATCAAAAACTTCTTCCCTTTTTTGGACATAAAAAAAAAAGAGAGAAAAAATAGATCACCCAAGGTCCCTAATTAATAACCTTAGTCACATCCTTGGATTCAAATCCCTTCATTGGTCAGGATGGACAATAAGTCTCCTCCTCATGATCATCACTACTGGTGCTATGTTAACTCAATTACAACTCTTCCTCATCAAAGAACTTAACCTACTGGATAGGAGCTCATCGGGGACTAAGCTTCACTTGAAATCAAGATGAAGCTAGAAAATATGGTTGAACTAGAGGCTACTAAGCTATTATTCATTGGGACATGGTCCCAGAAATACTGTCCATAACCTACTACTCAATTGAGCTAGGAGCATGAATTGATGGAGGAACTGAGTGTACAGGATGTGCAAGATCATGATGATTTGGCTGCTACATGGTAACATGATGCTCCCCTTGGACATGAGTTGGGGGTGCCTCAAGCTCTAAATTAGACTCCATCCTTGAGTCATGAGCATGTGAAGGATCAACTACTACAAAATTCCTCAATGGGACAAGAACATCCTCCTCACTATTAGAAATAGGAGGATTAGTAACCTCCTCAAGATCCTACCCATTAGAAGAAGGAGGAATACTAGTTGCATCCAAACTCTTATGCAAGTAAGAGAGGTTTCTCCCAAGCTTCCCGATGGCTTGTGCAAAAGGTTGGAGAAGCTTCTTCAATGAAGAACTAATCTAAGCACTAGTGGATTTGGATCTACTTATTTGGGAAGAGGTTCTTGATGAAGATGCTTCATTCTTCTTCTTCTATGATCTAGTGTTCAATCCTACTTTAGTTACATGAGAAAGACTCCTTTCTCAACACATTCACTAAGGCTTCTCTTGCCTTTGAGTAAAGGAATCTCTGAAATAGGCACACCCTTCTAACGTATCAACAACCTAATGAGGAAAGGGTGCTTGAGGATTCTTTCCTTCGCAAACAAAATCAGCATGTTCTAGTAGTGTGTATGCCCCATATCTAATGGAAATCCTATGAGAGGACAATAAATCACAAAATCTTGGGATGGTAGAAAATAATTGTAACTTTTTCCTTTTACCATAATGTTATACAACATGATAAGAGACAAGGTGGAAGCATTAGGAGTCATCATGCTCCTCTCAGTATGAATTCTGTCAAAGAATACATCTTTCCCAAACAAAACATCAGAAAATTCATCATGTCCTATAGGTATTATACCATTTGTATAAATGTCATGCATGATATCAATGGTTACTCAGAAGACATTTGCGCTAAAGATCCCAACGATTGCATCCACAACTTAGGGAGAGACCTTGATGAGAATACCCTCAACCATGAAATTGAATGATCCAACAATAGCATTTGAAACAACAATATTGCAATGAAATTCATGAATCAACACTTAAAGAACCAAAAAATTCATTACAATAAATTCTCCTTAGTTCAACACCTTGAAATAATCCATTAAAGTAGCTTGCCTTTGAATTTTGAAATTGGGGCATGTAAGTGGTGGTGTGTTACTAGAATTACCCTTGGATTTCTTCTTTGGTGGTGCCCTAGACATCCCAACCTTCTTGAGGGTCATTTTTGATGAAATCACTATTGATGGTGGAGCCCTAGTCATATCTGTGGGGTTGATTTTAGAGAATAAGATAAAATAATGAGGTTTTTGACTTTAATAGTGACAATAAATAAGGGGTTTGAATGAAAAATAAGATTTCTTTCATACATAGTAGATGTCTCTGCTACATTTCAAAATCACTAGTAGACATCTTTCATGTGTAATAAATTTCTTTTTCATGCTGCAAGAAAAATCAAATAGGTGTCTTATTGTAGACATCTTTAGGTAGACATCTTTACATAGAGAGGTTCAACAAGATGGGATTTTGGTAAAGTTTCCAAGGACTATAGCCTTAATAGATGCTTAATAAAAAATTATTTTTACTTAACCCTAATCCTATCACAAATTGAACATACTTAGAGAGCTAGAGAAGAAATTTCCTCTTTTCAGGATTCTCTTCTCAACCAAACTTCTTCAATATCCAAGGCTTAGCTTCCTCCTGAAAATTTGTTAGTGAGAGTTTCCTTGTTCCTTTGTTCCTACCTTTTAACCCTCTATTCTTTCCTAACTCCTTTGTTATTTTGAGTTGAATCTAATCTCTCCTATGATCCTACAAAAAGTCCTTTCTCAGTGCACCTTGATAAGACCAAGGAGTCCTATGATATGATCAACTATTCATATGATAATACTTAAGATTACAATCACATTGTTTATGCCATAATTTATGACAATAATAGCATCTAATCCTCCTATACCATTTTGATGGATAGGAGCTTCCTTTTATTTTGATGTAGTAGCATTTTCCTTTAGAGGATCATTTAATTGTTATGGGTTTATTGAAGGTGGTTACTCTTGTGTATAGCATCCTAGACCACTCTTATCATGTGAATTTCTTCCTTGTCCTAGTACGATATGAAGGGATCCCTTTTCCTTTACCAACCTTTCATTTGCTAATTTGACAATTGTAATTTCTACTTTGATTTGTTCATAAAAAAGGTTAGCTTTTCATTCTCAGCCCTTAGGTCTAAGAGTTCCTTAGTAAGATTAGAAAAAGTTAAATTGAATAAGGTAATTTACCAATCCTTTGTTTTGACTTGTTTATTTAACTTATTGCAAAGATTTTGAAAACACAAAAGCTCATTGCATAATAGATCAAACCTCTCTTCATAATTAAGATCATCATCTGATGAATTAGTGTCATCATTAGTGAGGGTCATGCCGATGAGATGAGAATTTTTTGCATCATCCTCCACCTCTTCCTCACTTTTCTCCACATCATCATTGGATCTATTCTTGTGCTACAACCTAATATTGCTAAGATATTCGAAGGTCATATGACCTCTTCCATCACAAACCTAGCATTCTATAGTAGAGAAATCAAGGTTAGAATTTTTTAAAAAATTTATCTCTTTCTTTACTTTTGAATAGATTGGATCTTTGCTAATTTTACCTCTTGCTTCTTCTTTCTATCAATTGTTATAGCTTCCTTAAGAGAAAGATAATCTCATCTTTGCTACCCTCATCATGCTCATTGATCTCCTTATCCTTGGAGATAGTCTTTAGAGTGATGGGTTTTTCTTGGATAGCTCCTTTACTCATGAGATTCATTTCATAAGCAATGAGAGCACTTTGAAGCTCTTTAAATTTTAGAGTTGAGAAATCTCTAATTTCCTCCATGGTTGTGACCTTTGGTTTGAACTCTAGTTAAAGAGTTATGATCATTTAAATGATGACATCACTCTTTGGTAGATCTTTGCCAGCATCTCTAATAGCCACAACAAGATCATTTTCTCTAGAAAAGTAATCTTTTATTTTCTCACCTTCTCTTATTTTTAGCTTATCATATTTACTTTGTAAAATCAACAACTTTAATTGTTTAACTATAGAGGTTCCTTCATAAGTAGCCTCTAATGTTTGTAAAATTTCTTTGGCCATTTTACATCAACTACTCTATTAAACTTAGATTTATTCAAAGTGTAATATAAAGAGTTTTTGGCCTTTGAGTCAAACATAAACTTATCTTTCTCCTCTTATGTCCATTTGTTGTGGGCCTTGATGGTTTTGGTGGAGCTGTCGATAGGTAGAGTATAGCCTTTAAGAATGGACTATCAAACTTTGAACTCCATAGATTCAAAGAATCCTTACATCCTAGCTTTCCAATAGATGAAGTTGAATCCATCAAACATGGATGGCTTTGTATAAGGTGTTCCCTCCATTGTTCACTCGTGAAGTTGATGATGAAGAAGAGTACCAAGATTTGATACCACTTAAGGATTGTTGAATTGAAAAGGGATGATAAATAAATTCCAAAAAAGAAATTAATTAGCCAAATAACACATCAAATTTTAATGTAGTTCTCCAACTTGGATAGTCCACACTCGAACGGTAGTTCACTAGCACACCTCCAGACTTTGTTGCTCTCAAAATATGGTTTGAAGGGTATCACACCTTGTACAAGCTCTAAGCTCCACTCTGAAGTGACTTGCCATAATGAATCCACTCAATCCCACAAGGTTTCAACAAGCTTAGAATTTGACTTCTAGGATCCCACAACCTTTACAAGTTTAGCTTCTCTCTAGAGTGTTGTGGCACTACACCAACACTCAATCTCATAGGATCCTGAAAAGCTTAAGAAAGATGCCTTCTAGAAAGAAGCACATCAACCCTATAGGGCAAAAAAAGAGAATAACAATCATAAGGAAAGAATGCAATGAAATTTTTTGATCCTTGTACTTTAGGTACAACTCACTTTGGCCTCTTACAATAGACAAAAGATAGTACAATGAGGAACAATAACAACAAAATGGTGTATACAATGATTGCTTGATAATAACAATTGATAGTACATAATGGTTACTTATTTCCAAATGGAATGAAGTCTTTTTATAGCCAATATGTTTTCAAAATCACCTTGGAATTCATACAAAAACTATCTAATGGTCACTAAGGACATCTTCTTTGAGACTGAGATGTCTTTCTACATGAGAACTTCATTTTGGAAAGACATCTTTGTGGAGAGGTCTTCATTAAGATGTCTTTCTCACCAGAAAGATGTTTACTATTTTTTAGAGACATATTCTTCTTAGCAACCTTCAATTGATACAAGATGTCTGCCATTTCTTGGAGATGTCTTTGCTTGATAGTAGATGTCTGGTATTTTTGCAAGATGTCTTCACTAATTCTCCTTCTCTTCAGCCAAGATGTATGTTGTTTCTTGGTGACATCTTTCTTCAATTCTCTTTGAACTTTGAAATATTTTCTTCTTTTCCATGATCTTGAACTCCCACATGATTCCTTGAGATCTTGATGATGTCTTTTTTCTTTGAGGTCTCCTTTTGCTTAATCCAAGTTCTTACCCTATAAACATAGCAACCACACAAACATCCTTCTCCATTTTCCTTAAGGTTTTGACATACCAAAAGGTCAACAAAAACCTCTTAATTATTCATGTTGATAGAGTTTGAAGCCTCATAGTCTTGAGTATCTCAACATGGATCAATTATCCAACATTTCTTACAAGGTCTCATTTTTTGAATGAATCACATAATGGATGAATCAAATTACCATTTAATGGCTTCACTTTCTATATTTATTACCAAACATCAACCTCTATTTCCTACTATTTTGGATATTTTGGAAGGGCAATAACTTAACCAATATGCTTGTCATGGAAATTGGACTTCTTCTATATCAACGTTATGATGAGATCCTTCTTGAATATAAAGCAGCTACAACATTCTTCTTTAATATACTTTAAATAAACATCCAACTTGTTAGACTCTAGTTGCACAAACTACTCTGATACTTATTATGGATGATAACTCTTAGCTAATCTTTGATTCATAGATCTATAGTCATAAAATATGTTACCAATTTGAATCTAATAAATGAAGCTTATGAAAAAGTACCCTTTCTTTAAACATTCATGACACACTTAAACTTTCATTTTGAATAGTGTCTCTTATGTCTCTCTTATTTGATCACTAGTTTTCATCATGTCTATTTCTACAAAAAGAAGACTATTACAACTTCTATTATTGTATGCTAAAATTTACATTGGAAAATTATTTTATTGATATTTGATAGCCAAGTATTTTATAACTATAATTCTTGTAGTTATTTCAATAAAAAATCATACTAAATGTTTCAAAGTTTAATTCTATGAAGGTTATATTATTTATAGATTCTAGTTTAGTTATTGTAAATTTTCAAAATGATGTATATTTTGTGTTCTTATGGTTAGATATAGGGAATGTGATCTTACTCCTATGCATCTATGTAGAATTCTATAGTTGCACATTAGAGTATGTATTCTAATAACAAATCATGAGAGTAGACTTCCCGCACACTATCCAGATTATGTTATGAGATATCAACATAAGTACAGTTAAAGCACACCAATAATAGAGATATCCAAGGCTTACTTGCATATCATGTTATCCAAATTTGCATCGGTATAGGAAATGATCATCCATATGATGTGGTTGAAAGGTTAAAATAAAAACGTAGAAGCATAAAATACAAAGATTTTATGCAAATTATCTAAATATAGAATACAAATAGGTAATGTTATTATTCAAATGATAAGATCTTTCATCAAATAAATGCTATTAAAGATAAGCATGCTAAAGTGGACAATGTAGATGAAGAGGCACAAAGTAATATGGAGCATATTAGCATGGTGAAAGCAATTATTGGGGAACTAAAAGAATAAGAGAAAAAGTAATCTAGGGCCTTAAATCTTATATTTTCTAGAACAGATGAGACTAAAGATTAAAATGTAATATAAATAATGAAAGAAATCGTGACAAAAAATATGTTCATTTCTAAGCATGTGATCAAAGAGGCCTTGCGAGTAGACAACAAGGATGACAAAATCTACACTATTTGGATAAGATTTGGTACTTTAGAGGCCAAAGAGCTAATTTGTACGAATCATTAGTATCTATGTACTTATAAAATTTAGATAAACAAAGAATTAACCAAACATGAATTTCTAAAACATGATGAAGAATGATAGAAAGTTAAAGCAGCTTAAGAGGTTGGAATAGTAGCATATTTAAAGGTAGTAAATAGTGTACTTATCATAAAAAGTATGTTAAAAGTTTTTAAAAAATGCATAGAAACTTTACAATATGGTTATTTAAATGTTGAAGAATCTATAACCAATAAAGTACCATCTATATGTAGCTTAATTTGTTTTTGCTAATGTTGAAATTTTTGGGTTAACTAAAATTTGGTAGACAAAAGATTCTATACAATTTATTGTTTTAATTATTCAAAAATATTTAATTAAAAATAAGAAGACAAATAAGTGAGGAAGAATTTTTGGAGGTATTGCATATTTGGTGAGAGATGAGTTTATGCATTATGTAGAATGCTATAAAATTGATGAGCATAAGCAATATGTATAATTAAAAATTGTAACATCAACAAGCATCATCTTTCTCTCTTTCTATTACTTTGCTTCACAAAATTCTTTCATTTATAATAGTCTAAAGCTTTCTAAAGAATAATAATTTTAATCTTTATGGAATGATATTATTGAGCTCGATCATACTAGAAAAGTAATTATTTGTGGAGATTTTAATGCTTGCATTACTTCTAAATAAGTTCTAATTTTGGACTAGTGTAGAGAAAATTTTAATTATTTGGTATATGATAAATACACATACCTTTCTATTAATACTTGTACAAATAGATTTGATCAAGAATTAATCTCTTGGTTAAATTTTTTTAATCTTTTAGTTCTTAATGTTATTTTTTTAAAAAATCAAATTATATGCTATACACTTTTGAAGGTTTTCAAGGGAAATCTATCATTAACATACTTATTTTCACTTATGCTAGATTGGACATAATTTCTAATTTTACTATTATTGATAGATTTCTTGAATCATCACATCATTGAATCATTTTCAATATCAAAGCTATATGCAAGCCTTCTAGATGAACTAAAAGGATATATAATATTAGATTAACAAATAATTAGTAGCAAAAATATAAAGAGGAAGTTAATAGACTTTGGGTTCATAATAAAGGTCATAAGAACATTATAGAAGTTCTAGTGATGACTACCTCCAATGTGACAACATTTTCAAATGATATAAAAAGAAACTTGTGGCTTAACACTAAGTGTATATAAGCTTGATTGTAAGTCAAAAGAGTTAATTATGAACTATAGGTCATTAAAACATACAAGAATCTTATTTTGTGGAAGAAAAGGAAATTTATTAGGGAGCATTAGCCACAACTCCTCAATATGATTAAGAAGAATCCTAAGACATTTAACAACTTTTTTTATCAAAAGATCAAAAAACTTGAAATTTTGATTTTTTTAGTAATTATTGATCTCTTTATAGCTCTCTTTAAACATGAATAGGTTTTTCATATTCACCTCATTTCTCTAGAACCTGGATACATTACTCAAGCTGAGATAGAAGTAGGGCTAGCATGAATAGCTTCTAGCAAAGCAATAGATGCTTTAGGCTTGTATGCAAATCTACTTAAATGAGGAGGAAACATAATTTGTACAAAAGTTTATAAGCATTTAAATACAACTTTCTAGAATGGGATTCTAGAAGATTATTGCATGAATACATCAATAATGTTATTCAAAAAAGGTTATAGAAATATCCTTAACAATCATAGGATCATTATGATTAGCCACTTCCTTGTAAAATTATTTGTCAATATGCTTGAGAGAAGCCTCAATAGTTGAGTAGAATTAAACAATGTTCAAGCAAGTTTCACACAACATTACTTCATACTATATTCCTTGATTACTAAAAATTATCTAGGATGCTTTGTGTTCCATGCTCTTTTTTATATGTTTAATATCATAGCTTATGTATCTAGTGTGTCCATGAGGTCTATGTGGTTAGGATTTTATACTTTTCAAAGGATAAGATTTGTAAAAATAATGTGCACACAAATTTTCATGTATAACAAGTAGTGAAGTCATGGTTAGTGATGTGCCATAGTAAAGCTAAAGATGTGGCATACATGCTAGAAGTCGATTAGTGGCTTGAAAAGTGGCAAATATGCAAAACATGCAAAGAGAGTGGACTAGTGGTTAGAGAGATACTTGGGCATGCATGGAAACCTCCTCAAACTACTATAAATTATGTACATTCATTGCTAAAATTTTTTAAGAGAGAGGCATTACTCTTCTAAAATTTTTTATGTATGCTTTATCATTTTTCTTTGTTGAAGTCTCTCAAGAGCATTTTTTTCTAGTTTTTCTCATGTTTAAAATGTGTTGATTTCAATAGTTCTTAATCAATTACAATTCATTTTCATTTTTGTAAATTTTTTATATGAACACAAACTCTTTTCATTTCTCACTTAGTTCTCAAGTTCTCAACTAATTTATCATGTTTTCAATTCTGAGTTCTTAAAGTTCCATAAGTTCAAAAAATTTTCTTGGTTTTCAAGGGTTACTAAAATTGATATAAATTTTCTATTTCAAAATTATTTTTAAGTGTCTTTATTTGAATATTGAGAACTTAGAGGTGGATGAATAAGTTCAAACCTATAATTTAGCAATTATTACACCATGTGAATTACATGGTTTTCCAACTTGGGTACTTCCACACTCAAAGGATAGAGTCCTTGCATACCTCTAAACTTTATTACCCAAAATGTGGTTTCGAGGGTACCATAACTTGTACATGGCTTTAGTTACAATAGACCCTTAGGTCTCATAAGATTTCAATTTATCTTAGGATGATTCTATCAAGAAATACATCCAACCCCTTAGCATTTGACCTTAGGTCATTACATAGTTTGTGTATTTGCAATACACATAGCCCCACAAGGTAGGATAAGCCAAGATAAAATGAGAGATAATGAGAAAATGAAACTAGATTTTTGGATTTCTTACTTGATGCATAGAACAAAAACAATGATTAAAGCAATGATAGCAAATTATAGCTATTCTTAATAGATGATGTAGATAGTGATTTCTTCATAGCTTTTTTTTTTCTCTTGAATGTGCCATTTCTTTATAGGTTTATTTTTCTAAGAGTAACCATTGAAATCCTAATAATGACTAGAAATGACTAGTAGAAACATTTTATTTGAGACCTAGAATGTCTTACTATGTTTTGAGACTTGGTAGATGAGATTTCTTACAATGGATATAGATGTCTTTGATAGGGGAGAGACATCTCCATAGGTTTATAGATGTCTTATTCCAAATATCTCAACCAAGTGTGAGATGTCTCATGTAAAAGTGGGACATCTATTGTAAGAGTGAAATGTCTCTTGTAGAGAGTTGAAATCTTAGTAGAGACATGTTTGCTAATCCAAGAAGTCTTAATTAGGTATAAAACATCTTCTTGAAGGGATAAGTGTCTCCTGTTCTTGTTGTTTTATCCTCTTCTATTGAGATTATCTTCCATGATCTTGTAAGATGAAACATCGAATCTTTTCTTCTTCTTGGTCTCTCTAACTATAACATGTTTAACATTATTTACCCTGCAAGAACCCTAAAAACATAAAAATAATTCTTCCATTCTTCAAGGTTTTGTCACACCAAAAAAATGTCAACAATATCCTCCTTTTTGGTAATGTGAAAAACTTGGAGAATGGGTTATAGTGAAAAGCACTATAAATTATTTTGAGCACATATATTAGTTAAATATTACTAAAAATAACTAAATTAGAGGTAATGTATAACTATGCCAAATTAATATATGTATCAAGTGAAAGGATAGGGTAAATGGAATAGGAATGATAGGAATAATAACCAAAAAACCTTTGCATGGGTTTCATAGCTATCCATACAAACATGTGGCTAAACATAGGAGAGTCAAAAACTACCACCATATCATACAACTATCATCCATAACATAAACATGAAAATACCATAACCAATATTGATTCAAATACAATATCCACATATCATCATCACAAATATAAAATATAGATCACATGAAGCCAAAACACATAACTTAGTAGAGAAAAAACTTACTCATGTTAACAACTTATTCATGTCTCTACTTCCCATTTTTTGAACATCAACCAAAAGAGATGATCAATCACTAAGCTCTATATGCCTCTTTGAATCAGAAGTAGTATGGATAGGTCTGTAGGTCTCATCCTCCTCATCAACACTATTGGTACTATCATAGGATACCTACTCCACATCATCATTTGAAGGAGATGCTATTGGAGCATGGTGAGGATAAATCTTAACTCAAAAATGGATGGAGGCAAGAGCACTAGCATGAGATAGAACATGTTGGAGGGATGATGGAGTATCCTTACACTAATAGGTTTTGAAGATAGCTTGTTCCTACTTTGCTACCATACTAAAATACTTTTGATGGCTTGCTACTTAAATGATTATGAGATTGTATCAGAACAAAATCATTTGGATAGTCTCTTTGAGGACTCCCCTTGCACAAGTAGCCTTAAAAGTAGTTACTGTTCATGAGAAATAAGATCCACCCTAAGCATATGCTATAGCTCCTACAAGATCCTTTAACTTCAATGCATTTCTAAACTCATAGGCTCTAAATCAACTAGCCATAGTAGTGTGCTATATGGCCTTTGGATCATTCTCACTATTTGTCCAATGAGGAGTTCTAACCTCCTCAAACTATGGAGCACCTATATAAAATGAAGGAATATTTTCTAAATATAACCTCTTAATGATGTGAGTGAGATTCTTTCCAAGCTTTCAAATGACCTTAGCAATGGAGTAAAAGATCTTCTTCACTAATGAGCTAACATGAGCACTAGAATATTTTGATCCATGAAGTTGTGAAGGTGCTAGTCATTATGTGGAAAGTCAAACTGCTACCTAGAAAGATGAAGGAGCTATTGTCATAGGCTAATAACTACTCTTCTCTGAATAATTAACAAGGCTCCTCTTCTTCTTGAGGATGAGAAGATCAAGAATGTGAACACTAACCTAATGAATGATGAGGTTGATGAGTAGGGAATGTTCAAAGATGCTTGAACAAGTATTCATCCCTAGCATATCTCTTTAGATGGTATATCCCAAATCTAATGTTTGACTAGTTAAAATACAATATAGTACAAAGGCCTAGGATTAAAGAAAATAATTTTAAATACCCCCATTAATGATGATGTTATATATTATAAGGAGAGAGAGTTTAGAGGCATCCTAAGGTATGTGGTTTCTATGCACCCAGTCTTATTGCAATGACAATGATTTCCTAGAAAGGGCATCACAAAATTCCTCATATGTAACTAAAATTACATCATTGCTACAAATTTCATCAGTGAAGTTAATCACAACCTAATATACATCTACACTAGAAATTACTATCATGTCACTAATGATCATGGGAGAAACTTGAATGATAATCTCTCCTACCATAGTAGTAAAAGCCCCAACATTACTATCTATAATAACCATATTGCTAAAAAATTTTATATTAAGAATTTTTAGAATTCTAACAAAGAAAGAAATGATCATAGACCAACCAAGGATTTTAAAATAAGAAAGTAATTTATGTTGGTGATGCTAATGAAAGTATAGATTGCAATAGAGATAATGAAAATAGATTTGTAGTTTTTAAAACTATGCATGACATTAGTGGATCGAATATGGGGCTCATAATAATTGGCTCTACTTATCACGAATGAATCATGATTTTTCAAGTGCTGATATCGGACCCTTGATATCAGACCCCTAATATTGGGCCCTTGATATCGAACCCTCAATATCGGGTACACGATATCATGGCTTGGATAACAATATCAAATACACGATATCATGACTCCTATGTAAGCCTATAAATACACATTTGGGTGCACAAGAAGGGGGGGGAGGGAGGTTAAGTAGGTCATAGAAGTAGATTCTTTTTGTTCATTTTTTCCTTCTCAACTCCTTCCCCCAGTGCATGCCCGAAGTGTGATGATTGTAATTATACAACACCTTTATTTGAGTGTGACATAGTTGGACGCACACATGACTGGCAATTAAGATTGAGATTACTTCATCATTGCAGCATCCACTTAACTCTTAATTGCTTTAATTTTTATTTACTATTTTCTTTAGTTAATATTTACTTTCTTAACATTTACATTTCATGCTGTTAATGTGGAATGAGTACAACTTAATCATGAGCATTTAAGTGTGACTACTTGGTATCCCAGTAGTGTACATGCACTTAGTAATCCTAGCAGTAGTACACAAGGTCTGATATCAAGGGTTTGATATCAAGGGTCTAATATCAGTACGTAACAAACCATGATTCATCAATCACTATCCATTTTTTACCCTTGGACTTGTGCTTAGGTTACTGAGAAGTACTTTCCTTCTAGTGTGCCATGAAATCCAAGCTAGATGGAAGCATTATGCTACTGCTAGGAGAAGCTCTAATCATCTAGGATGAAACATCTATTGTGAAAGATGTGTTTGTAGGATTAGGATGATGTGTATATTGCATGGAATGAGAGAAAGAAATTTACAAAAAAATAGTTTATGTGTAGCTGAGAAATCTTGGAAGATATTGAGATGTTTTTCTTAAATTCAAGGCTTGGTAGATGAGACATCTAGGCTATAGCTAAGACATCTTGAGGCTTTGGGTGAGACATCTTGTCTAAGTTGGGACTTAAAATAGTAATAGAAAAAGTTTGTGAAAAAGATTAAGGATCTCAAGGATTAGTATGAAGCATTTGTGGGGGGCAAGAATGATTCATATCCATTGCTTCCAAAGTGGGAGAAAGCGAAGAGAAGAAAATACTATATTATCCTAATCTATGTAAGATGAAGTGAGAAGCATACCTATCTTACCTGATAGGATAAGATTTCTATTCCCATAACTTTTCATAACATTGTGAGTCTTTGTTCATCAAGGGGCTTGATAAAAGCATTTGCAAGTTGTACTTTTATCTTGATGTCCACCAATTTGATATGTCCAATTTTAGCATGTTCTCTAATGAAATGATGTCTTATTTCATTGTTTTTTGTTCTCAAATGTTGAATTGGATTCTTGGTCATATTTATAGTATTGTTGTTATCATAATATATGAAAGTGTTACAATTTTTAATTTCTAGAACCTTGAGTATCTCCTTCATCTATAGTATTGGTGCACAATAGTTTATTGGTAAAAAGCATTCTTCTTTTTAATGGAGAGAGCTATAGAATTTTTTTTCTTGGTTTCCCTACAAGCAAGACAACTCTCAAGGAATAAACATCTACCACTAGTACTTTTAATATACCTAACAAGATCAATTTGCATCCTGCCCAATTTGCATCAAAATACCTAACAAGATCAAGTGTGGAGTCCTTTGGATAACAATGTTCCTAATCAGTAGTACCTATTAGATAATTAGATATTATTCTTATAGCTTTTAAATATGATTCTTTAGGATTAACTTGATATTTATCACATATACCAACACTTAAAGTAATATTAGGCCTACTTGCAATCAAGTAAAGTAAGCTACTTATCATACCCCTATAAATTTTGGGATCAATTCATTTATCTTGATTATCCTTATTGAGCTTTAAATTTTTACTCTTTAGTATTGTCTTGGGCTTGACTTTAGCAAAGTTTAATCTTTTTAATAATCCTTTAACATAATTTTTCTCATAAAAAATGTACCATTGGTTTTTTGTGACATGAAAACCAAGGAAATTGTTTAATTCTTCCATCATACTCATTTTGATTTCTTCTTGCATAAGAATTGATAAGTTCTTAAACAAGATTTGTTTAGTAGCACTAAAGATAATATCATCAACATAAATTTGTATAATAAGTACATAAGTATTAAACTGTTTAATAAATAATGTCACATTAGCAATTTCCCTTTTGAAAAGATTCTCTAAAAGGTGTTGAGAGAGTATCTCATACCATGCTCTTGGAGCTTTTTGAACCCATATAGGACTTTCTTCAATTGATAAACCAATCTTAGGTTAGAAGGATCAAAAGATCCTATAGGTTAACATAAACTTCCTCTTGAATAGTTTCATTTAACAAGGCACTTTGAAAACCATCTAATGTAGTTTGATTTCTTTAATATAGGCATAAGTCAATAGAAGTTTAATTGATACCAGCTTGGCTATTGATCCAAAGGTTTCATCAAAATTAATTCCTTCTTGTTAGTTGTATTATCTTGCCATTAAATGAGCCTTGTTCTTGATGATGTTGCCTCTTTTATTAGTTTTGTTTTGGAATGCCCATTTTCTTCCAATAATCGATCTATTATTAGACTTTGGAATAATTTTTAATATATTATTCCTAAAAAATTGATTTAGCTCATCTTGCATGAATAGAATCTAGCCTTCTTCTTATTCTACTTCGTTGATGTTCTTTAGCACTTCTTGTGAAATGCAAGTTGCATATACACATATTTTGCTTTGCTTTTCTTTTTATTATTTCATAATCTACTTAACCAATGACATCACTTATTGTATGTGATTTCCTTAGCCTTAATATCTTTGGTCTTGATTATCATCTTCAATTTCATCTTCTTTTTTTGGCTTCTTCATTGGATGGAGCTTATGTTGTTTGTTTGTTACTTCTTATAGGGATTTCCTCACATTAATATATAATCTATTATTATCATCAACCTTAACATTTATAATTTTCTTCTATAGTATGAGTTCTCTTTTTGTAAACTCTATAGGCCTTGCTCATTATAGAGTAACCTAAGAATATACCTTTATCAACCTTTGGATCAAACTTTTGTAATGCATATTTTTTATTTAGAATAAATAATTTTTTTCTACAAACATGAAAGTAACTTACTGAAGGTTTCTTACCAATTCAAAGTTCATATGGAGTTTTGGAGGTGACACATCTGACCAAAACATTGTTGGAAACATAGTAAGCTGTGTTGATGGTTGCAACCCAAAAATGATAAGGGATATTTCAGTCATTTAGAATTGTTCTTCCTATCTCATTCATCCATCAGTTATTTTATTTGGCTATTCCATTTTATTAATGATTCTTGGGAGCATAAAATTGATGATGAATTCCATGAATATCATAGTATTCATTAAATCTTATGTTTTCAAACTCTCCTTCATGATCACTCTTGATCACTTTAATGACATAGCCTTTTTTATTCTACATCATGTTACAAATATTCATAAAATGATCATAAGATTTATCTTTATGAGAAGAAAAGAAAACCCACATAAATTAGGAAAAATCATTGATAATGGTAAGATAGCATCTTTTCTTTCTTATATTGAAAGTTTGTGATGGACCTACAAAGTCCAAATGAAGAAAATACAAGGGACAAGAGGTAGAAATATAATTTTTCTTACCAAATATTATCCTTGTTTGGTTACCTTTTTAGCATGCATTACATGAGTTTAAGATGGAGTCTTTTATTTTTGGTAGTCCATGTACCATGTCTTTAGAGACAAGGGTTTTCAATATATCCATGTTTACTTGATTCAACCTTCTATGTCATATTTGAACATCACTTGCATTGCTAATCAAACAATTGGTACCATTTTTAGTAGCATTTAATAGAATTGTGGTATACACATTTGATTTTCTACTATCATATATGATGATTTTTCCATAGCATACAATAGGAGTCCCATTGGTTTTAAACCAATGAGATTTATCATACAAATGGCGGTGTGATCTAGTCATAAGCTTAAAGTATGGTGTTGAGTGGATTGCCAAGAACACTCACGTATATCATTATTTTTAAGAAATATAAAAGATACTATAGTACATACGATACAGTTATAACCCATATTACTATGGTAAAAGATTAAGAAAATATTTATGATTTTATGTTTTATAAGTTTTATGAATTTTATTTTTATAAGAAATAAGTAATAAACACACATATGTTGCAATCCCACCTAGGTATAGGATCAATGCTCATGTTTCAATCTCTCTTGGGGATAGGTGCAATACTACATACAAATACAAATAAAATGGCTCTTAGTCACAACCTCGATGGCCTAACAACATGTCATAGAGTTGTGACCTCCTTGGGTAAGGTTAAATTGTTGTAGCTTATGAAAAGAAGAAATAAATAAATATTTTCATGGTTTTAACATTTTATATTATTTTTGGTATTTTAATGTTTAAGACATTAATGGTGAAAATGAGAGAAGATCATAAGCTTTATCCATACCACAAACACTACACTCCACATCGACCAAACAATTCTAAGCTACATAAGCAAGGTAGCACTTTGATAGAGTCTAGCCATACTTGTGAAAGAGATGACTTAAAACACACTTAAAATAGGAAAATATTTACTTATCCAATGGAGAAAGATTAATTCACATGAAACTAGATGTCTAAATTTAAAGAAAAATGCTTGGAATCAAGTTCATTTCATATGAATCTTATCCTATGTGTTTATAGACTTCACAACAAAAAAACAAGGGTTCACTAATGTCCAAGCATTAATGGAGATCTATTAGTGTAGCCAAGACAATCTAGGATATACCGAAGAAGGACAAGAAGCAAAGGTAATCTAACCAGGGCACAAAGGAAGGTAATTCAATGCCATATACTAACACAATGGGTGCACTAGCATAGGGAAGCCAATGCATCCTTTCCTCCTCACACTTCATCAAAATTTTCCATATGAAAGCTAGCTTGTTATGGAATATGTTAGGAGCTTCCAAGGATTTTTAAATGAAGCTAGAAACATTGTGAGAAGTCTAAAGTATGTACCAAATCTACAAGTATGAACTAGAAGGCTAGGATGCAAACCTGGGAGGTAGAAACCTTAATCATGTGCATGAAAATCATAAACATATAGTACATGACATATATCCCAAATCCAAGCCTTACAATTAACTTACAAAATACCACTAGTTAACTTACCATATCCTCATGACTTAGAAAAGGTAGTCCCAAAGCTTTATTGTCCAAAATATAAGACTAGAACTAGACACATGATAGGATCAATGTAGAGGGATACATCTAGATAAATTTATAGATCATGACTATATTACAATAAATTATAAGCCATGTCATTAAGAAGTTCTAGGAGGTGATGGTTGAGAGAAGAATCCTCCTAACATGCCTACTTACTATGAGAAGAAGTTGATGGAGATAGATGCAAACATATAAAATCTCTAAAGTTATGATTCCAAGTCCATCATCCTTGCTAAGAGTTGTTATTTCTATTCATGCATTAGTCCATCATAGGAGTTCTTGTCATCATTGTTGCATCAAAAAAATTTCAATGCTGGAAAATCAAAAATCTTTGATGAAAATAGTTTAACCTTGGATCCCAAGGGACTTTGAGAAAGAGGATCCAAGGCACCTTGGAAGGTCTTGTTAATCACCTAAGAACTTAGAAAGTATGAATAGATGTAAATAAATTTTAAAAAATTTGTAGATTTAAATAAGAGAAAATATAAAAAATAAACTTATAATATTCAAGTGATGAACTTGCACAAATAAATGAATTATAAATTTTATTAAAATAATAGAATTGATGGTAAAATAGAGTTCAAATATGTACAAGTGTATGCATAAGGGCACAAGGAGTTGTTCGGATGATGATTAAAGTCTGGTAAAATCAGCAAGTTGTGTTCTATAGTTTGTTACACGATCCAGGTGCTTCCAAGGTTCAACTCTTTGTTGGTTCTTAGACTTAGATCTATTATGTTGGTTTAAAAAATGGTGAAAATTTTGCTTGAATTTTCATTGCTATGTAATCACTCTGAGAGTCTACAATGCTTAATTGATTGCCAGTTTTCCAAAAGTCCATTCAATATGTTTAAACTTTGTTTAAATAAGATATGATGTCTATTTTGGTATAGCAAATTTTTTCCATGATTGTTGACAAATTGCTATACTTTGTAGGTGTTACAAGCCATCAATTCTAGTTTATTTTTTCACTTATGGTAAGTTTGATGTACCAAGGACATCAAAAATATGGTGGGTGACATAAAAAGAAAATTGGCTTTGGAAACTACACTAGTCTTAAGAAGCTATGCTAGGTTTCATAAAAACTACATTGTCCTTATTGTGAAAATTAAAGTGCAAAAATTGCTATAGTAGTTGTAGGTGGTTCTAGCATAGTTTTTTCTTTACCAACATAAAACCCATGAAAAACCCAAATTTGGAAACTCCCAAGGCATATTCAGCCTTGCCAAGCCTAGATATATACTTAATATATCTTTTCCACTTGGAAAGTGAGGCAATAACAACTTATGAGGCATTCTTCAGCCTCAGAAAGTTGAAGTATTTAAGAGTACAACCCATGAACTACAAACTTGACATTTACAGTAAGATCTTGCCTCAAATTTAATAATGAAGGTTACAATGCCAATAAGTTGCAATATGAAATTTTTTTAGTGGTGTTTCATTAATCCTTCTTTGTTGATATCTTGAGGATTGAATTGAGAGACATTGAAAAAGAATGCAAAACACCATCATAGGTCCATCACGGATGTTTTGTCTTCACACTTGTTCTAGTAGCTATCAAACCATGCCGAAGAGTGCTTGTGATGATGATATAAGGTTGTGGTGAGTTGATATAGGATAAAGGATATATTTTTCTATAAAGGGGTGGTCACAAGGGTTAACAATGTATTTCACATGTTGACATCATGGTTACAGTATGGTAGTGACATGCTTGTTGAACATTGTAGTCTTCATGCTTTGTGCTTTGAAGTGCTTGTCATTCAATATAATTTTTGAGGTACCAACACTCTACTCTAAGGCTTATTTGGTTACTTTTTTGGAGCTGTGAATTTGTCTTTTAGGCTTCATTGGCCTATCAACTTCTTGGAAATTTTCTTTACCATTTTATTTTGTAGGATAAAACCTTCATTGGGTTTCATTGCTAAGGTCAAACTTAGCTTGGTTTTCTCATTGAATGAGATGTGTTACATCCAAAGAACTTTATGGTGGAGCATGATGAAGGAGATGTCAAATGTGCACAATGCATGAATGCTAAACATTGGTCATCATTATTATTTAAGGTCAGGAAGTTTGTAATTAGTTTCTGGGATTGTGGTTCAAGAGGGAATACAAAAGTGATGTGAAATAAACACTCTTAGTACAACAAGATAAGCTAACTGAATTTCATGCATCAAATTCACATTGTAAGTTATTTTCATAGTGAATTTCACCTTTTTGATGACTTTAGGCTTCATCCTACAAGCACAAATCCAAGAGAACAAGAAAACAAGACAAAGAAAACATGCTTTTTCAAAAAAAAAAATGCATAGGGCCACACGAGAAAATTAACAAACTAGTTAACTATAGTTCACTATCAATGTAACATAGAGAGATAGGAATGACTGATCAAGTTGGCCAATTCATTTTCATCCATGTTTGCCACTCTGAAGGCTCCATTTCCATAGGCCTTAATGACCAAGGCCACTCCTAGTTAGCTAAGAACTTGTCTACATGTTCACAAAGAGCCTTGAGAACCAAGTCTCCTTCCTTGATGTTGCACTTGTTCAAGTCATGCCAATGTTATTGCTTCTGCCTCTCTTGGTATCATTTGATGTAAGTGAGCATTTGTATCTATTTCTCTTCCACCAAATCAAGGTCAATGGTAAAAAATCCTTGTTTTTTCATCATTGATGAAGTCATATAGAGCCACTCTTACTGATGAAACTACAATTCAAGAGGAAAAATAGCTTTAGACCTATAAACCAGGCTATATGGGGTTACACTAGTTGCAGCTTGAAAGGTAGTTTGATAGGCCTAAAGTGTGTGGACAAGCCACTCATGACACTTACATTTGCTATTATTTAGCATTTTTTAAGCAAGTTTATGATGACCTTGTTGCTAGCTTCAGCTTGTCCATTGGATTGAGGGTAGTAAGGTAAAAAAATGAATGTTTAATACTTAGGTCTTGATGAAAGGATTGTGTTTCTTAGCTAATAAAATGCAGTCTGTTATTTGTGACTATGGTCAATGCATGCCAAAGTAGGCTACTATGCTATCTAGTATGAATCTATAGACTTGTTGGAAGATTATCTTCCTTAGAGGAATAACTTCAATCCACTTTGTAAAATATTGGGTTGTAGTGATAATAAAGCTATTCCCGATGGAATATTTAGACATTATAGGTTTGATAATGTCCAATACCCACCATTGAAATGGCCAATTTATTTGCATAGTGTGTAACTTAGTTGGTGGCACATGTATTAGGTTGCTATACCATTGATAAGTATGACAAGTTCTAACCTTCTGTAGGCAATCATTTTCCATATGGGACCAATAATAACCTAATCATCTAATCTTACTGGCCATGGCTCTAGCCCTATATGTCCCCCACATACACCTTCATGAACTTACTCAAGGACTATGTGGGCTTCATTTTTGCCCATGCCCACTAACAATACACCATCATAAGACCATCAACATAATGTGTTATCACCTATGATGACATACTATTTTGATCTTGTACATACAATATCCTTTTGAGAAGTAGTCACCATGTAGTAGGTAAAACTTGATATTGTCATAGCACTCCTTCTAAGATGTAGTATTAACATAGGCTATAGAGGTGCCTTCAGTGTTTTTCATGATGGAAATAGCATAGTTCATAGTTAAGAAAGGTAACTTGCTAAACACATAAGGCATCACACTTAGGGCTAAGCTTGTAATGGCATCAACTAAGGTTCTCAGTTTGGGGTATATGTTGGATACCAACATATGTAAATTGTTGCACAAGTTTCTTAGCTAGGTTATAGTAAGGTTGTAAATTCTTGATTTTACATGCATAAACCACAGTTACTTAGTTAACCACAAGTTGTGATTGACCTTTGATCATCAATTATTTGATTCCTTGGTCATGAGCTACCATCATTCCTTTGATCAATCCTTCATAATCCACCACGTTATTGGTACATGAGAATTGAAAATGATATGCAAAGGATTGGATTACACCAAAAGATAATGTTATGAGGGTAGAATCACTAGCCCCATGGGTAGTGGAAGCTTTGTCAAAATGCATGATTACCTCATAACCCTCAGGTACTTCATTGATGGTGTTGATATGTTCATTAGGAAATTTAGGGTCAATGGCTACATGGTCTTCAATTGGAAAGGTTGTAAGTTGTGCAACCATAGGTTGACCTTTGGTTGAGGCTTGGGAGATGTAATGGAGGTCAAACTCAGCTGTTATGGCTTTTCAATAGCTATACAACTACTTTCATAGATATTGGTTGTTGTAGCTCTAAGCACCTTATCCTTGCATATGACATTGAATTAACTCCTAAATAGGTAGTGATTAGAGAGTCTTTAGTAATGTTGTCATCCTTAAGGTCAAGGGTTTTAACTAGATGTTTAGGCCATTCAAGATGTTTCTCTATTGAGCCTATGTGATTGACAGGTCTCTCAAGCTCAAGATTTAGGCAATTGAGGTCATTGAATCTTTCAACATCATCATGTGTCCACTTACGCTCAAAGGCAAACTAAATTACTTCCAGGTGTTCATACTCCAATCCTGCATATTTACCATAAGCATATTAAGTGTTACTTGTGTGATAAAATGAGAAAATGATGTCAAAACAATGTAAAGTACTTTAGTAATAATGCATGGATAAGCCAAAATACATTACACTAATGGTCAAATGAGGTTTGAACAAGGTCCAAAAAGGTTACAAGAGATAGGTTAAAGAAAATAGGGTGAAACCAAGGCTAAATACTATAAAATAGGATCAAATGAAGGCCAAATGATGGCCAAACTAGATCAAATGTAGGCCAAATGATGGTCAAATCCCATCCAATAAAGTTGATCAGGGTTAGAACATGGTCAACAGAGCTCATAAGAGAGAAGTTAAGGTTAACAAGGTAAGTAGAAGGCCAAATAGTATGAAATGAAGCCAAATGATGGCCAAATAATGATCAGATGAGGCCAAACGATGGTCATGAAACATCAAATAAGGTTAAAGCATGGTCAACAAAGGTCATAAAAGAGAGGATAAGGTAAATGAGGTGAATCAAAGGCCAACTAATGTGGAACAAAGCCAAATGAAATCCAAATATGGAAACTAAATGATGATCAAACCCCATCAAATGATGTCCAAGATTGGTAGAAAAGGTCATATTGATATCCAATGACATTAATTGATGTCAAATCAAGTCAACTAAGGTCAAATGATAGAAACATTTAGTGGAATAAAGCCAAATGATACAATAATAAGGGTTAATGATGCATAATAAGGTCGAATCAAGTCAAAGCAAAATGACATAAGGGTAAACCCATCAAGGGTGGAAAACATATGGTAATAGATTATCTATATGGGTCAATTGGGATCACATTTTTCCAATTTTAAACCTTAGCAAGCCACAATGAAAGGCTATAGGATTGATGGAGGAGTTTGGGCACTTGGGAAGGTCATTTTGAGGCTATTTGGAGGCAAAAACATGGTCTTTTTTGAAAACTACATTGGCCAGCATAGTTTTGGCATGCCCAAGCATAGTTGTTGACAAAATGTGATTTCTTAGGTTTGTTAGGGCCAGTTTTGAGGTTTTGATGGTCTAAGTTGATAGTGTAGTGGACTAAGAGTGAATATTGGTCAACTTTGACCTCAATTTGACCCCCTAAAGATCGCAAATGCCACCAAAAGCTAGAACCTAAGCTGACCAGAATAGTTTTCTCTAGCAATGTAGTTTTACACGAAAACTTAATTTATGGTGTCTTAGGCTTGGAATTTTTGCTCCATAAACCTTCCAAGGTAGTAAAGGGATGTTAGGGTTCTCAATTAGTCATTTGGAAGAAAAGATGAGTCATAAAAAGTGTAGTTTGAAACCTAAAATATCAAAAATAAACATAGTTTTCTCTAGTTCTAGTGTATTTTTAATAAATTTAGTTCTTTTTCACTCAAAATGAGGTCAAATGATAGCTGGTTTCACGTTTCAAGTTTCTAGGCTTCACCAATCAAGTTTCAGACCATTTGGAGTGTGGTGATGCTATTAAAACTATCCTTGCAAATCAAAACTATCCTAGCTAATATAATTTTGGTCTACCACAACATAGGTTCACTAAATTATTAACGTTTGGTTGGTTTTTGTGATCAACTAATCAAGATTTTGGATTCATGGGATCATTGGTGTCCATGGCTAAGGTTTAGGCTTAAAATTGTTGATTCTGAAGGTCTTTAGAGCCTTGATATTACCATCTTCCCTAAAAAATATGCTAGAAAATGTATTTTTAGGTGTTTCTAGTGTGTTTTTAGAGAATATGATTAATTTTGATCAATTTTGACTTAGTTTCTAGGGTTTGGTGGTATCCAGAGGCTCCAGTAGGGTTCTGAGGTTAGGATTATGCATCTGTGGGTCAATTTGACTTTTTAGTAGCTATTTTTTGGATTTTGTTACAAAACCTATGCTTGATAGCATAGTTTTGACCTTACCTAATGTATTTTTCAAGTTAGTATGAGTTTTAACTTGTTTCTAGCTTGTTATTTTGCATTTCAATGTTATCAAAGGCTCTAGGAAGGTTTGAAGGCTAGGGTTTGCCATTTTGAAGGTTGTTAAAGGTAATATTGATTCTCCTAATGGATAAAATTTAGAAAAATATGTTGGAAAATGTATTTATGGGTCCCTTTAGCATATGTTTTCAAGAATAATTGGTTTTGACATCTTTCAATAGGTCTTAGGAGGTTCCAGATTTGCTGGAGGCTCCAACTAGGGTTTGGGGCTTCACTTTGACATTAATCAAAAGCATGGTTGATTTTGTTTATTAATATCCCTAGAAAAATTATGTTGGCTAGCATCTTTTTACCATTGGCCAGTGTAGTAATCCTTAAAATGACTTATTTTGACTATGTGTTGACCATTCTTGGTGTTCAGGATCCTCCAATTATAATAGTTGGTTTTTAGTTTTGGTATGAGGATCTTTTGGCTTCCATATGCCAAGGAAGGATGGCTAGGAAATGGGTTTTGACACTCATGTATTCTTGGAACCTATTCCAAGGCATTTTTGGGAATTAATCCCATCATAGTTTTGGCTAGAGGTCGTAAATCCCACCATATTGGGATTTTTGATGGTTTGCTTGGGAGGTGCCTAGTGGGGCTCATCCAAATGCAAATGGTTATTTGGTTGGAAAATTCCCACAAACCTATCATAGTTTTAACTTTCCTCTTTTGAACTTGTAGTTCATTGTGAGTTGTGTTGGTGTTTCAGGCATGGGCCTTGTATTACCAATGCATAAGTATGGGAATACCTCCCACATTGCAATCTTACTAAAATCAATTCTCTTAGCCCATCTCTTGCAAGTGGTGTTAAGGACCTAGGATTCTCCACTAATCTTGGTTCTAATCCCATCAATCCTCAGTGTAGTTTTTCCACACTCCATAACAAAGGTAGTGTAGTCAAAGGAAGGTGAAGGAAAATTGAAGATTTTTGCATTTTGCCTACCCAAGATGTCAAAGAGAAGAGCATCTACCAAAAGAAACCTAGCCTTGAAGGAGGAAAATCCTACTATCAAGAGTATCTCCAATCTACCATGACCCATACTTGGAGAGGGTTCATCAACCATGCCTATCAAGTATCCTTCCTTTCTATTTTTTTTATTAATTTTTAGCCTAGAACCTAGAAGTTTTTCAGTATCTAGGCCCATTGGTTGAACAAAATTTAGTTTTGTGTAGTTTAGATGCTATGTTTATGTTGTGTCCAAGTTTCATGGTATTATTTTTCCCTTAGGGCCTACCCATTCCAAGTTTTGAATTTTTATTTTGCCCTATTCTATGCATTTTGGCTATTTTCCTATAAAAAAAAGTCGTTAAAGTTTACAACTTTTTCATGAGAATTTGATAAATAATTTTTGATTTTTAAGGTCATAGGATTGCTTTGCAGGTCTTAATGATTGTAATGAAAGTTGAATCACTAATTTTTGAGCTACAGTTAATTTTTTCCATAGACTAGTGCACAGTGATTTTTTGATTTTCACTATTTTTCACTAAAAAGCAATGCAAATTTTTAATTTTTTTACAAAAGAATGTTATAGAATATTTGGTTTCCAAGGCCATAGGTTTTTTATACATTTTTTAAAGTTCAAATTGATGGTTGAATCACTAATTTCTCACTTATAGTTAATTTTTTACAAATTTTTCCGTAGAATAGGACATAGTGATTTTTTTGGTTTCTTACTATTCTTAGCCCTTTGAAATTGGTAGCATAGCCACTTGAAATAGTTTTTTCTATCAACGTCCTATCCTCTAGGAAATTTCTAGGGTATTTTGAAAGGCTTTTGCATTGCTTTTATATTTTTTTAAAAATTGTTTTGCAATTTTCCTAGAGGTTTCACTACAAATTGGGTTTTTTGAGAAAAAAATTCAAAGTGATTTTCAGTTAGCTTTTAAATTTTTCTAAGTCTACTATTGCAACATTGGGTTATGTTTTATGTTAAATTATTCATGTCTATGTTGCTTGGACTTAGAAAAATTTTCTTTGGTAAAATTTTATCATTTTCTTATTGATGTGTACTACCCTATATCGTTGTAGTTTTAGTTGTTGAAACTACAAGCCTTCCCAAGTTGTACAGGAAAAATTAGTACATTTTTTTAATTTTATTATGAATATTTTTGGATTTTTATGGTTATTTACATGTTGCACATTGGTTTTCTATAGATTCTTGAATTTTTTAAATTTTTTTATTTAGCCTTCCTAGAGTTTTTACTATAGTTGTTTCATTGTAAACTAGGAATTTTAATCAAAATTTCATTGAATTCAAGTTGGAACTTTTGTAGTTTTTTTTGTATTGTTAATCATGGATTAAAATTTGACATAGGCTCACTCTCATAGTTTCAATATTTTCTACAAAATTGTTTTTGTAAATTTTATGTATATTTCAACCATGAGACTATCATTAGTGTTAATAGGCTACTCGATTTTTACTTAATTTCTAGGTAAATTTTGTTTTGTTTTTAATCGTTAAAATTTATGAACTTAGTTATTTTGTCTTTTGTGTAAAAACTTTGACATTATGCTTATCATTTTTTTTATCAATTCTTGAATTTTTTTTATGGTCATACAAGGTTATAATGGTTATCTTTGGTTGTGCAGGGCCTTCTTGAAACCCATCCTAGTGATCGTTGAGCTAGTTGGGATCCTATGTTGCATACACATGCTAGGACCAAATAATTTGCTTGCTAATATGGTATTGGATCACGGTTCTGTTTGGTTTAGACTAGGGGCCAAAGAGTTCTTAGCTTTCTTGCTTTAGAACTTTAGTATGATTTTATGGTCATACTTGGCATCAAACATTGCAGCTATTATTATAGAGACCTTGCTATCCCATTCTACCAATCGTATCATCAAGTTCATGGTTGATTCCCTTAACACTTGTGTGGATGGTGATCATCATGATGGCATGTGCACTTTGGGTACACATAAGTTATCCCATATTTGGGATATGCCTGAATTTATTTAGTACGATGCCAACAACATGTTGATGATAGGTCATACTATCCACACTTTATTCCAAAATCCTCCTAGAAATTTCTACCATTTGAAAGGGTAAGTGTAATTCTAAGCTTTTTGGTTTATGTGTTATTTTCACTAGGCCACTTGGGTTTGATAATTTTTGTTTGGTTTACATGCTGCAGGTATTGGGTAGATGACCAAGGATTGATCAAGAGTAACCAAATCTTACCCTTGGCCCACAAAACATTGGAGGTTTTTGAAAAAAGCCAAGTAGTGAGGCTCACAGTGTTGAAATAGCTAAAGGATGACTTTAGCAGTTACACCTTATGCTACTTTGAGGCCTACTAAAAGTGCTTGGCTAATAGGACCACTCATAGTTTCTGGAATCTTCCAAGTTTAGGCACACATGCATACATACCCCTTAAGCTTCCCACATTGCCTTCATCTAGTAAGAAATATTATTATTATTATTATTCTACTTATACAATGTCAACATTTTCTAGATGTGTCATTGTTTGGTTGTCTAGGCATTAATTAACTAACTAGTTTTATTGGTGTGGCTACAAGTTTTGTTTTAATTTGTTATGTTTGTTATTTCTTGGTTTTATATGATGTGCCTATGTCAAAGCTAATTGGCTATGTTCGTTGTGATGTAGGAGCTACATGAAAATCCACTGTTGTCATGATCACTTCAAGACATGTGGAGGAGATACTTATCCTCAAGTGGAATTAGGTAGATTTAATGTAGCATTGGTTGACTAGCTAAACACCTAAAGACATTTAGATGAGGATCGCCAATGAAGGTTTGCTTAATTTATTTATGATTCCTAGCCCAATCATAACTACCCTAATGATGGTGAATGTCATTGAATCCTTTGATAAAGAAGTCAAGAAATTGATCATCCATGCTCATGGTGTTCCTATCACTTTGTTCATTAATGTATCTACCTTCAGTGACCTCTTTAGCATTCATTGTGAGGACATGAAGGTTTCCAAAAAAAAATAGGGAAAGAGTTGGGACACAAGGAGGAGGTGTAAGAATGTCTAAACACTTGTCGTGGACATGTTGGATTATTTCTAGATGAGTGCAAAGTTGTAGAGGCCAATGAGATGTACCCATTATTTTGGTCTAGGGCATTCCCAACATTATTGTCATAGAAGAAGATCTTAGGCATTCAATAGGCTTGGAACATGAAGAAGGTCCTTAGCAATGGTGCGTAGTTCAACTAGGCTACTCACTTGGTTTCCTGGCTATGAGAGGAGATCTTGAAACTCCAAAACAACCTTAAGATAATATGTCATATGTATTTTACATTTTTTGTGATGTATCTAAGAAGGTTCATAGAGTTATTGATGGTGAATAAGGATGGAAGATGGGTAAGTCATGATCCATCCCAATTCTCTAAACCTTTGATGAAAAACATTGTTTCAACTATGTAGGTTTAGAACCCACTAGTGGAGGATATTAGGGAATCATTTTGTTACCACTAAGACATTTAGTGGTATGCATTGTCCTTTCCTTGATAGCATGCAAGTTGAACCCCAAGTTAACAATGGAAGTTCTAAGAAGACCAAGGAATTATGTTCAGAGGCTGATGGTATAGCCAAAGGAAAGTTGAAGAGGACTATGGTGGAGGAGACACCACTAGTTGTTGAGTAGCTAGCACAAAGGAAACTCTTCATTAGACTTGGCCAAGCACATCATGTCATTATAGGTATGTTCTATGTCAGTTTTTAAAAGTTATTTTGCATCTATTTTTTATGTTACATGGTTATGTTATCATTTTATTCTAGAAAAAATATGCTAATATCATTCTATGCTCTATCTTCACTAGTGTTGTAGGCAAGTAATAAGAACGGGCAGCTCAGGTAGCAGTAGCAAAGGTAGAACAAAAATGCCTAGAGGAGGACATCCTATAATAGAATGAGGATGAAGGGCTATCCAATGTCACATTGGATTTCTTTAATGCTATATTTGAAGACTCACAACTTGGTAAACCTCCTATTATCATTCTAGATGATCTTATAAGTACTTATGGATTTTGTCTTGTTGTATCTTGTAGTTTCATGTTGGAATTTGTTCTTGATCCTTAGTTGATGGTTATACTCATTGTAGTGCCTAAACCCCATCAAGAAGCATCTACCTCTACATTTTGAATGAAACCATGGGTAGAGATTCCTAGCAAAATCAAGTTTATGTGTGGCATGAACAAAGACATGATTAATTGGTTGTGACAAATTTGTCTCGATGTTGGTTAGAACTCTAGCATGCTTTGCCTTGTTTATTTTTAATTTATTTGTCTTTGTCATTTTTAGTTTCATGGTATTCTAATTCTTATTATTATATGGTTTTATTTATTTAAAATATTTTTGGCTATTTTCATTGTTTAATATTTTTTTGTATTTATATTTTTTATATTATTTACAGTGTCCAAGGTTGGATGGGATCCCAAATGCACCATTGAGCTTGATGAGTTGCTTGCACTGTCACTTGAGGTGGAGAATGTTCCACAAAGGTGTAGCTACCAAAAACATCGGTGGTTGGAATAGTCACATTGAGGGGTCTGTGGTTGTGGTATAGCCCTAACCCTACCCATGTCTGAAGGGTTATCACTGGAGGGGGAAAATAGAGGTAGAGTGTCTAGAATGGTCTTGTCGATTAAACTAGGACTCTCGGATTGTTTTGATGAACAAGTGCTAGGGAGGTTCACACGGTCTTTTCAGTGGTACCAAGGCCAACTAAGCCCAAGCATAGAAGGGTTTTCCAATGTGAAAATGATAGTGCAAATGTGTAAATATGTGCAAAATAGTGAAAAAATGTAAGTGCAATGCTGAATGCCAAAGAAAATGCTTGAAAATGCAATGGAGTTTGAGAGAGAAAGAATGGCACCATCCCAAATGGGGGGAGCATAGCAATTGAAAAAGAGAGGTGAAGAGGTATGTGGCATACAAATAGATGTAGTAGGTAGCATAGGCACATTCTCTAGGGTGTTTGAGCTATGAAAATTGAAATCCGCCATGAGGTCTGTGCTTGCTAGATTGGCTATCACGGTTGCTCTTGTGAGCTACAGTGTGTTGCAGTGTCCGGTAGTGTCCTAAAGTTTTATCAAGGTGCTAAGGATGTTCACGTGCAAGATTGCCAATGCTAAGATGCCAACTACTAAATGAAAATGCCCACCAAATGCTTCAAAATGCCAACTACTAAATGAAATTACCAACCCCTAAAATGTGAAACATAGGGGGTATTTATAGGATTATGGTTGACATGAAGTGTGGATTGGGTGCCACATGGTAGAGGGGGTAGTTGAGGCTACATTGACCCTAGCTATGCTCCCACTGAAGCAAAATGATGCTACACTTTGGTGTGCTCTAATGGACCCTGAGATTGCCAAACTATGACTATGCTACCAAGACTACATGTGCCAAGGTTGAAGAGACTATAATGTAGCTACAAATAATAATGTAGAATAGTGCAATTTGGAGGCTATGCTCTGGGATTATGCTCTCCCCTCTTTTGAGTGGAGTCGAGCATAGGTACAATTTGGGACAAATAGGGGGTGTAGAAAAGATGAAAATTGCTAATCTTGCTTGCTAGAGAAATACTAGAGCTGAGATGGAGGCTGGTGTTGTGATCTGGAAGCTTTTAGAGGATACCTGATATTGTTACACCAGCTACACTCTAGAGTGTAACCTAATAGTTAGGCAAATTCTAAAAAAATTTAAGTCCAATGCTAGCTATGCTAGCTACACTCTAGAGCATAGCAGGAAGAATGAGAGCATGGCACTAACATTTAGAAAAAATTGGCAAAACTTACAACCTTCATCTAGGCTATGTTGGCTATGCTCTAGAGCATAGTAGGAGGGGTAATCTCAATAGTTAGAAAATTTTCCAAGATGCTTCCTCCATGCTAGGCTAGCTTGACAGCTTCTAGCTTAACACTTAGGCAAAATTGGCCATTGAAGTGGATGCTACACTAGCTATGCTTTAGAGCATAGCAGGAAGAATGGGACCATAGCACAACACTTAAAAAAAAATTTCAACTATTGTTGACACTTAGAAAATCTTGCAAATCTAGCTCTGTGCTGCATGCTACACTAACTACACTTTGAAGCATAGTTCCAACAATGGAAGCGTGGGCCAAACACTTGGAAAAAATCTAGCTTGTGTTGACACTTAGAAAAATCTATCATTAAGATGCTGTTACTCAAATTTGATGGTATTTCATTAATCCCTCTTTGTCGATGTTTGGAGGAGTGGATTGAGAGACATCAACATTACTCATTGGTACTTGATTAAAGGATGCCTCACTAGGCTAGAGAGTACTAAAGGTAATGGTATGCTATAGGTAATGGATGTAGGGAATTGTCTTGGGATAGCAAGAAAGGAGTGAGATGCAAATGGTATATCATGCTGCAAGATGTGATGTCAGCATGGTTGACCATGATCATGGCACTAGGGTGGCTTGTCACCAAGACAATATCCTCTCATCGAAATGCTTGTGAGAGAGTCATCACCCATCGCACTAGAATGGCTTACCCCTAACATGTTGACCTCTTGTTAGAGTGCTTATGAGAAGGCCGATACAAATGTATGGTTAGAATAGTTGTGAAATTGTAGCTTTGCTAGATTTTGCATGGGAACATGTTTTTACCCCCACCCCCCTTTTTTTAAGAGGTTCTAACCATAAGATGCTAAGCATCGAGTGGACTATGTGTTGCTCAATGGGATTTACTTAGAAGAAACTATGTTGCATCTATAGGATAGGTGTTTCCTCCCTAGGATCAGCTACATTACATCCACTTGGGCTTTGACTAGCCCACAAAGGATCCCCATGGGACAAGTTGTGTTACATCTATCATTGGTTCTATGGTCGACTAAAAGAAAGGTGCCATGTGCATCAAAGAAGCTTATAGTGAAGGCTAGGAAATGTAAGGTAAAGGGGTAAATGCAAATAGGCTATAGTACAGTAATAGGGATGTGCACTCTCAAGTGGCTTAGTGAGTCCAACTAAGCACATCAGAGTGATGTGGTGACTTATCACTACAAGGAAATGTGTCCCTAAACAATTGCCTCTAGGGCTTCATATTATAAACACAACATAGAGAAGATAAGAAAACAACCACACAACATGTGAGATAAGAGCAAACTGCTAGTTGCATGGGTGTTGCAAGTGTCTTGAGTGCTGGGCTAGTTGTAAGAACTTGTAGTGCCAAAGCAAGAAGGCTAGTGCAGGTGTTGGTGCCAAAAAGTTGCAAAAGCTCTAGTAGCCACACTGGAAGCGAGTACCCCAAGGAGGCCAGTAAGTGGCCAAGGGTAATGGCAATGCAAGTTCTCAAGACTCCACACCAAGGATAGGAACTTGGAAATCTAGAAAAATGGTAGAGTTAGGATGCTAAACATGATTCCAAGCCTAGGAAATAGTGAGGGCTAGAGGATGGTAGTATAGTGACTAGGCCAAAGTACTACTAGGACAATAGTGGGTGGTGCTAATGGTGAGAGCTCCAACCAATAATGAAATACCCAAGGCTAGTGATGTTGTTGGCATAGCCGAGGGATGGTATGACTAGCAATGGTGTTGGTAGCTCCAAAAGGTTAGAAAAATGCCTGAGGGAATCTCTAGAGAATTAGAAAAATGCTAAGGGAAGTAATGCTACAAATGTCCCAGAAGTCTCTTTCTTAATGATGTGAACTTCATTTTGGAATTGCAACACCCTACCCCACCTTGCCCAGGAGGTGTGGGTAGATGATAGAGGATTGAAAGTATTCATGCTCACTCATGCATAGAACTGTGCATGTTGAGCTATGTGTGCTAAACTGCAAACCCAGTTTGAGGTCTTGGTAGACTGCCTGCTATGATAGTTTAGGGTCATAGTAGATTTTGAACCTAGTTTAAGGTCTTGGTAGATCATGATGTGCTAGTTTATAGTCTTAGCAGACTGTGAACCTAGTTTAAGGTCTTGGTAGAGGGTGATGTGCTAGTTTATAGTTCTAGCAGATTGTTGTGTGCTAGTTTAATATTATAGAAAATGATGGATGTTGTGCCAGTTTAATGTCATGACGCAAGGATAAGCTATGCTAGTTTATAGTCATAGCGAACTATGCTGCAAATGTCAATTTTAGTGTCATGGCCCAAGGATGAGTTGTGCTAGTTTATAATCATAGCGAACTATGTTGTGGATGTCAATTTTAGCATCATGGCCCAAGGACAAGTTGTGCTAGTTTATAATCATAGCAAACTTATTATGCCAATTTAACATCATAGAAAACGAGTGTGCTATGGATGCCAGTTTAATGTTGTAGCTCAAGGATGCTTTGTGCTAGTTTATAGTCATAGCAGACTTCTTGTGCTAGTTTAATTTCATAGCAGATGCTTTCTTACCTTACTTTGTCATTAATGCAATGCTGTGTGCTAGGCATAGTATGGCTTCAGGTATGAATAGTTGATCATATTGGCAAACTCATTACTATCTAGATTAGCAAGCTTGAATGCTCCATTGTCATAGGCCTTAGTGAGCAAGAAAGGACCTTCCCAATTGGCTGAGAATTTATTCATAGGTTCACAAATGGCCTTAAGGACTATGTCCCTTCTTCTGATTGGGTGTTGATGCTAATTGTGGTAGTTCTTTTGCCATTGGTTTTCTTGATACCATTCGATGTGATCAAGCATCTGCATGCACTCCTCCTTGATGGAGTCATGATCAATGATTCTCAACTCATCATTTTGATCCTCATCAATGAAGCTCAAGAGGATCACATGAAGTGATGGGACTTGCAATTAGAGAGGAAATATTTCTTTAGATCCATATACAAGGCTCTATGGCATCTTACCTATTTTTGTTCTACATGTTGTACGGTAGGCCCATAGTCTATAAACTAGTTGCTTGTGAGATCCTCATTTGCTACAGCTGAGCATATTCTTTAGAAGGTTGATGATGAATTTGTTTATAGCCTCCACTTGGCCATTCGCCTACTAGTAGTATGGTGATGAGAAGGAATGCTTAATGCCAAGGCATTCACAAAAGGCTTTGGTTTTTACACTGCTAAACTATGGCCCATTGTCTATAACTATAGTTATGGGTAGACTAAATTGAGTCACTATGTTGTCAAGAATGAATTTACAAACCTATTGCGATGTTGTATTCCTAAGGGGAATAGCTTCAACCCACTTGGTAAAGTATTTAGTTGTGGTTATGATAAAGCTATGTCCCAAAAAGACTTAGGTGTGATAGGTCGTATAATATCCAACCCCCAACATTGGAATGGCCATGTAATCAACATGGTGTGTAGTTCAGTGGGAGGAATCTACATTAAGTTGCCATGTCATTGACACATGTCAATAGCTTAACCTTGGAAACACAATTGCATTCCATGTAAGGCCAATAGTAGCCTAAGCATATAATTTTCAATGCCATTTCCCTAGGTGCTATTTGACCTTTGCATAGTCCCTTGTGGACTTACTCAACGATCGTCTGTGTTCACTATCACTAATGTAGGTTAGTAGTATGCCATCATAGGATCTATGACATACTGTGTTATCACTTATGAGGACATACTACCCTAACCATTTTTTCACTGCATCTTTTTGGGTAGTGATTAGATGTTATGGAGGCTCACCTTGTTGAAGGCACAATGTCATTGTACCATTCTTGTGCTTGATTCATGCTTGTTGTGGCTATAGATGCAATGTTAGTTATTTGTGTGATAGGCTCGATGTAATCTGTTACTAAAGCAGGTAAGGCATGAAACATGTTGGGTGTAATGCTTAAGGCTAATGTGGCTAATGTGTTGGCAATGGCATTCTCATTATGGGGAATATGTTGGATATCTACAGTTTCAAATTGTTTGAGGAAGTACTTTGCCAAGTCTAGTAAGGTTGTAAGTGTTGTGCCTTACAAGCATAAACCTCTGTAACTTGGTTAATGACAAACCATGAATCACCTGGGATCACTAGGTTTTGAATTCCTAGGTTGTGAGCTACTAAGATGCCTCTAAGGAGACCTTCGTACTCTGCTACATTGTTGGTGCAAGGAAATGCAATGTGATAAGAAAAGGGTTGGATCTCTCTAGAGGGAAATATGATTGAAATAGTGGCACTACCCCCTTGAGAGGTTGAAGCATCATCAAAATGTAAGATTGCCTCAAAATTAGTAGGCACTTGGCTTATACTACTAACATGCTCATCTAGCAATTTTGGATCTATCATTGCTTGATCATTTATTGTCAAAGCCATAAGTTGTGTGGATATTTCTTGACCTTTAGTTGATTCTTGTGCTATGTGATGCAGGTCAAAATTTGTGGTTATTTCTTTCCACCATGCAATCCAACTACTTTTGTAAATGTTTGCAATTGCTTGGAGTACATTGCTCTTGCAGATGATGTTTACCTGGCAATAGAAAAGATAGTGCCTCCACTTCTTAAGCACAAATACTAAGGTGAGGCAGTTCTTCTCCACATCATTGTATTTTGCTTCATCAGCCACTAATGCATGGATTAGGTAGTATACAGGAACCTTTGAGCCATTGTTTTACTTTTGGCAAAGCAGAGAAGTGATGGATGCGTTGGAGGTTGCAAGGTAAATGTAGAATAATTTATCTCCTTGTGGAGGGTAGATTGTAGGAAGTTGAGCTAGATCCTATTTAAGGTTGTCAAATGCCTCTTAGCATTGAGCCATCCACTCAAAGTGGACTTCCTTTTTGAGCAAATGTTGCATTGGTTGCAACTTATCAGTTAATTGTGCGATAAACCTATGAATGAATTGCAATCTACCTTGTAACCCACATAGCTCCTTAAAGTTAGTTAGTGGTGCTACCTTGATGATGGCCTTAACCTTATTGAGGTCTATGCATATGCATACTTCTAATACTATGAAACTTAGCATGTGATCCACTTTAATACCAAAGACACACTTCTTAGGATTCAATCTAAGGTCATGTCTTAGACAATGTTTGAGTACACGATCTAAGTCATCTACATGGTTATGTGCTATTTTGGACTTAATTGCTATCTCATCAATGTAGTTATTAAGTAAATCTAGCAAATAATTGCTAAAGATGTATGTCATAGAACATTGATAGGTTGCTCTTGCATTCTTTAGTTCGAAAGGCATCATTGTATAGCAAAACGTACTCCAAGGGGTCATGAAGGTAGTACTAAGCTGGTACTCTGGGTTGATTGGAATCTAGTTGTAACTAGAGAACTCATCCATGAAGGATAACAAGGCATGACCAACTGTAGTATTAACTAGTTGGTCAATACTAAGCAATGGAAAATTGTCTTTGATGGTTGCCTTGTTGAGGTCCTGGAAGTCTATGCAAATGCATGAAAATAGCAAAAAGCAAATAGGACATGTGAATATTAGAGGCAAGTAGGAACCTAGCAGATGTTAAACTAAGGGGATGCGTTAGTTATGTAGTTTTTTTCTAACTTGATGTAGGTTAGGGGGTGCATAGGGCCTGGGCAGCATCAAGTGATATTCACCTAGACCCTCATCTATGATGCTAAAGGGTAACTCTATCCATAGAGCTTCCTCAAGAAGGTCATTGGCTTCTTTTGATTCCTTGGGTATGTCTGCCATGCAAGGTTGACCCTCATCCGTCACGGGTGACATGTCATTGGGGAAATCTACCTCTAACTCTTGTTCTGTGTCAAGGTTGTTAATGGTCAAAGGGGCTACATTGTTAGCATGTATAATCACTTCTCCACCTTCGTATGAAAGGTGGATTTATTGGTGGATGGCCAAGGAGACAACCTACAATTGGGGTAGCTAGGGCCTTCCCAAGATCAGACTAAACCTAGGCATCTCCTCAATGACAATGAATTCAACTATTGTAGGGAACTACTCCCCTACCATGAAAGCTATTGTGATTGTCCCCCTTACCACAACGCATGACTTGTTAAAGGACTTTAGGCACATTATCTTCATGGGTTTGATTTGGTCAGTGAGACCATGTTGGTCAATGACTAGGAATGAGATTATGTTAGTTTCCACCCCATCATCAATGTGAATCCTATGAATCTTGCATTGCCTTATGTGGATTGTTATGAACATTGGCATGGTGATGACTTGACCCTTTTCAAGATCAACTTAATCAACTCATCATGAAATTCTAGGGGTATTGAAACTAATGTTTATGGTGTGGGGGAAAGCATCATAGCATTGATGGCTTGTTCATCCATTGGGATATCCTCCTTAACTAAAATGGAGGTCAACATGTGAACTAATGCTTTGCGATGAGTGGAAGAGGTCATAAGTAATACAAACTCAATGTTGTGTTTTTTTGTTTCAGAGCCTATTGGACTTGTGCCAATGCATATAAGAAATCCTTATCACTATCGGTTGCTTTGTTGGCCTTCATCTCCTCCATGTGGCCCAAGAGACAAATCTCTTAGGGAGGAGATTTGCGCTTGGCTTGTTTTTTCTATTTTTAGCCTTAGTACTAGGTTGTTGGTTGCTTGCAGTAGCTATTTCGATTGATGTGGCCATGGGAATATAATATAAGGGGATGGGCTTAGGTGGACCTAGCTCCAAATGTTTCCTAATCATTTTTTCAATGAGGCATTTGTTGGACCTCCTAGGCTACCACCTAGATTTCTTGGTGTTGTATGTGGGATGAGGCCTTGGGCAAGCATGGCTTGACATAGTTCCTAATACTAGACTTTGAGTAGGTGAGGGGTCAACACATTGAGGCATCCTAATGAAAAAATGTGTCTAGGTTGTTGTCTCTGCAATGTACTATGGGGCCCTAATCAAAAAGGGTGTCATGGATGCCCAACAAAAAGGGACCTCGAACTAGTTGATGTCGAGGAGGCCCCAGTGTTGCCAGAGGACACACAAATCACGAATGGCTCTTGTGCCAATTCTAAGTCATCATTAATGTTGATGGAATTGATAATGTAGCCTGTGCCCCTTGCATTAAGAGGGTCTTTGTAGACCTTCATTGATTGATTCTCCATGAAAATTGGGTTGGTTACATCAAGGACCAGTTAGCCTTGGTCAGTCATGCATTGTATGTCATCTTGTAAGGCCATGCAAAAGTCTTTGTCATGGATGGGAAATTGATGGTAATGGTAAAAATCATCTGACCTGAAATGTTTAGGGATTGAAGGCTTATTTGGTGTGGGTATTGATGGATTTTTGAGAAGCTCGCAGTAGCAATCATGATGCTTGTAAGAATCCTCAGACATTTGCTTATACTAGATGTGCCCAATGTTAAGTAGTTGAAATAAGAGCTTCAATGGCTTGATGGGTAATGATGTATACTTTTAGTAGTCCTTGTGCTCAAATTTTGGCCTTGGGATAGCTTGCCTCATGGTCACCAATGGTGTGGATTGATTAATCATCATAGTACCAAAGCCAAATGCCTTGCTATTGGTCGGGCCCTTGGGTGCCTTGGCCATTGATTTTGTGTTGTTTGGCTTGGCCTCACTAGCCACCATTGCAATAGTTGTGGTTGCCTTGACCTTTTTCTTATCCTTCATTGCATGTGCATTTTTGCAGGCCACATAGGCCAAGTCTTTATTGGCTCCCACCGCATCTTGAATGCTTTTCGTTTTAGCAAATGCTATGCTCAGGGAGTGTAAGGCAAGTATAACTTCAACTACTACACCTTTGAAGATGGCCAATAGGTGGGTTTTTGCAATGGGCCCACTAATTTCATTAAGTGCAGTGCTCCAATGCTAGATAAATTTTTGCATAGGCTCTAAGTTGCCCTACTTGATTTACATTAGTTGATCCAAGGTTACCTTGAGCTTCAAGTTGTACTTGAAAAAAATGATGAATTTATTGAGCAATTCCTCTAAGGAAGATATGGAGGCCCTGGGGAGCACATAGTACCAGTCTAGTGCCTTTCTAGTTATGGACATGGCAAATGCATGGATGATTACATGTGGCCATGCTTGCAACAAAATGCATTCAGAATGGAAGATCACAAAATGGGCATTAGGATCCCCTTCACTGTTGTATTTAGTGAATTGGGGAAGTTGGACTCTATGAGGTAGGATAAGTGATGAGATTGCAGGACTAATTAGGTCATCTTGGTAAAAATCCATCACATTGATCATTTTAGAGGAGGAGGCTTTGAATCGCTTAACCTCCTTAGTGAGCATTTGGAAGAGCTAAAATGCTTGGTCCAAGCTTGAGGTGGATGTAATGGGTTGCACTGGTTGTGTTGCCTACTATGTTGCTTGAGTGGCCCATGGCCCTGCTGTGGGCTACATGACCATGTGTGATGCTTGTTGCATATGCTATTGCATGTACTTTTGTGAAAGCTACACAATGGGTACAAAGGATTGGGCCCACCACATAGTTGTGGCTTATGTCATTGTAGGGGATGCTGATGGGATAGGCAGAACATACAATGCCTGAGCTGGTGGTGGTTGGATATAAGCACAATGTGCACGTAAGGTTGCGTGGGCATGATGGATGCTAGTAGGAAGGATTGTGCAAACTATGTAGATGTCATGAAGGGGAGGATGGTAGATGGTCTTGCACCCTAATTCATGTGATGTACAAAGGTTGAGGTGATAGATGTTCTTTCATCCTGATGTGTGTACACTTGATGACTTTCCACCATAGGGGTTGACCTAGGAGGTGACAAAGAGGATGTAACCGCTTGATAGAAGGTAGATGGTTGGGATTGTTGAGGGATGAAACTAGAGGTAGCTTGCTAGAAAGAGACATAAAAGGGGTTCTCATTCTCTAAATGAGCATCAAACTCATGCTGCCCATCTTGCAAGGAATCCTCGTAATTGGTTGCCACATTATGATCATTTGACCTGATTAGTTGAACAAGTTGGTCAATCAGCCACTGAAAGGTCTTGATGAGTGGAATGAAATTATTAGGGGTAGGGAAATACTCCCTCTTATTCTAGTGTATTATTTTATTACCTTGTTTGCCATCCATTTCTTAGTGGTCTAGGGATAGAACCACCTAGAGTTTCACACAAAGGAAGCTATATTTTTCATCATCAAGTACCATATAGTCGGGTGGTTGGTTGCATATTTTGAGTGATTGCCTCTCTAAGAAAGTAGACCCTCCAACCCCAAGAAGATTAATTATGATCTTTTGTTGACTAGGTTGGACAATGAAAGTGCTTAGGGTGGAGGTTGAAGGCTGCTCAAGGTTCATGATGGCATGCGAGAAATGCAAAATTTGTAGATGCTAAAAAAATGTCTAAGTATAGAAATACTAAAAAATGGCTAAGTAAGAAGATGCTAAAAAATGCCAAGAACATGGCTAAGTCTAAAAATAATGCTAAAGAAAAAACTAACACTGGTATGTTATGCTAGCTATGCTGAGGCCTGATATGCTCTCATGTTGAGAGCTAGCTAGGCTATCTTGAGCACATAGAGTTTTGACTAAGTGCCAAAGATACACTTTGGCTTTCATCCAATAGGGTTCTAAGGGAATTAACAATTAGGTTCAATTTACACTAACCAACTCATAGGAAACTCCTACACTAGCCTATGATCCAACTACTACCATGGCAGGTCCACATGGGTATGAGGTCTATGCTACCCAAAAGCTATGATGGAGGTGCAGAGATCACAAAGGATTACCATTGAATGCAGAAGGAAATGATATGACCCTCATTCTAGCACTAAAAAATTGTAGCAAATGAGAATGTTAGTGGCTAGAATGGTCACACCGAGGGGGTCCATGGCTACAATATAGCGCTAACCACACCCCCATCCAAAGGGATGTCATTGGAGGATGAAAACAATGGTGAAGTGCTTAGAATGATCTTGTCAATCGAACTAGGACTTATGGAGTGTTTCAACAAACAAGTGCTAGGAAGGTTCACATGGTGTTTTTAGTGGTAGCGGGGCTAACTAAGCCCAAGCATAGTAGGGTTTTTTGGTATGAAAATGATGGTGAAAATGTAAAAATACATGTAAAATAGCAAAAAAAATGCAAGTGTGATGCTAAATGCTAAAGAAAATACTTGAAAATGCAATGGAGTTTGAGAGAGGAAGAATGACATTGCCCTAATTGGGGGGAGCATAGCAATTGCAAAAGAAAGGAGATGAGGTACATAGCATATAGATGGAAACAATAGGCAACATAGCTACAATCTCTAGGATGTTTGGGCTATGAAAACTGACATCCACTATGAGGTCTATGCCTGCTAGGTTGGCTACCATAGTTGCTCCTATGGGTTGCAGTTTGTTGTGATGTCTAGTGGTATCCCAAAGTTTTGTCAAGGTGCTAACGGTGTTTAGGTGCAAGAGTGCCAATGCCAAGTTGTCAACTACTAAATGAAAATGCCCACTAAATGCTTCAAAATGCTAGCCACTAAATGAAATTTCCAACCCCTAAAATGTGAAACGCAGGGATATTTATAGGGTTAGGGTTGACATGAAGTGTGGATTAGGTGCCACATGGTAGAGGGGGTAGTTGAGGCTATGTTGATCCTAGCTATACTTCCACTAGAGAAAAATGATGCTGCACTCTAGTGTGCTCTAATGGATCCTAAGACTACTAGACTATGACTACACTACTAAGACTAGCTGTGCTAAGGCCAAAGAGACCATAGTGTACTTGGAAATAGTGCAAAATAATGCAATTTGAAGGCTACGCTTCAAGACTATTCTCTCCCCTCTTTCGAGTGGAGTTGAGTGTAGGTACAATTTGGGACAAATAGGGGATGCAAAAAAGATGAAAATTGCTAATACTACTTATTGGAGAAGTGATGGAGCTAAGATGGAGGCTAATGTTGAGCTCTGGAAGCTTTTGGAGAATACCCTGTATTGCTATGCCAGCTATGCTCTAGAGAGTAACCCAATAGTTAGGCAAATTCTAGCTACACTAGCTATGCTCTAGAGCATAGTAGGAAAAATGAGAGTGTGGCACTAACACTTAGAAAAAATTGGCAAAAATTTCAACCTTTATCTAGGCTACATTGGCTATGCTTAGGAGCATAGTAGGAGGGGTAACCTTAAGAGTTAGAAAATTTTCCAAATGCCCCCTCCATGCTAGGCTAGCTTGATAGCTTTTGGCTTGACACGTAGGAAAAACTAGCCACTAAAGTGGATCCTATGTTGACTATGCTCTAGAGCATAGCAAGAAGAATGTGAGTGTAGCACAACACTTAGAAAATTTTTTTTGCAATTGCTATCAACACTTAGAAAATCTTACAGATCTAGCTCTATGTTGTGTGCTATACTGACTACGCTCTAGGGCCTAGTAGTGGAAGCATGGGCCAAACACTCAGAAAACATTATCTCATGTTGGAACTTAGACAAATCTTCCATTGAGGTACTATTTCCTAAATTTGGTGGTGTTTCAAAAGGTTATACAAGAGTGCCATCGAATGTATGCTCTCATGTGCTAGGACTTCATGGAAGTGTGAACATTCCAATGAATTCCTATGAAAAAGAGTTGTAGCATTGGAAAAGAAAACCAAATAGTAGGCAAAGGAGATCAGATACCTTAGGAACTACAAGGAGTTTGTAGAAGCCTCCACAAGTCTAGCAACTATGAATTTCACAACAACACCCAAATTGACTGTAAAAAATACACTAGGTATTAGTTGTAGCAAGATGGATAGCAATGTTGGTTTCTTGTTAGGTTCAATGTGGATTTTAAAACTTTAAATTTATTAAACTTGGCTTTGAAAGGGTAGGTTGGATCAGGTGAAGAAGTTGGGAAGAGGTCCTCCTTTTAGTGTTAAAATTTGTTACACCAAAAAAATTCAATGCTAGAAAATTAAAGATCTCTAATGAGAAAAATTTAACCTTGGATCCTAAGGGCCTCCAAGAAAGAGAATCCAAGGTACCTTGAACAATCTTGTCAATCATCCAAGGACTTAGAAAGTATGAAAAAATGGAAATAAATTTTAAAAACTTTGTAGATCCAAAACTAGAGAAATGGTACAAAATAAACTTGTAATTTTCAAATGATGAACTTGCATAAATAAATGAACTATAAATTTTATTAAATAATATAATTTCTAATAAAATAAAGTTCAAATGTGTACAAGTATGTGCCTAGCGCACAAGGAGTTGTTGAAATGATGCTTGAAGTCTAGTAAAACTAGCATTTTGTGTTCTACAATCCGTTTCACAATCTAGGTGCTTTCAAGCTTCAATTTCCAAAACTCCTTGCTTATTCTTTGGCTCATATTTGCTACATTGATTCAAAAAATGTTGAAATGGTTGCTTCACTTTTCGCTACTATGCAATCACTCTAAGAGTCTCCAATGCTTAGTTAATTGTTAGTTTGCCAAAAGTCCATTCAATTATTCAAATTTTCTTCAAATAAGTTGTGGTATCTATTTTGGTGCTACAAATTTCTACCATGATTGCTAACAAATTACTATAATTTGTAAGTGTAACAACCAAAAACGTTGGCAAATGGAACACCGAGGGGTCAACAAATGCACAACCTTAACCTTGCCTCTACACAAGGGCCTTCTTGGAAATGAAGGTGGAGCACTCTAAATGGTCTTGTCAATCGAATAGGGACTTTGGTGACTACAACCAGGGTGGTGGGTGAAACCAGGGGGTGGTGTGGTTAGCCAAAATGAAAATGCAAGTGATGTGAAATAGTGCTAAGTGTTAAAGCGATGCTTCATGGTGCTAATTGTAGAGTGTAGCCATAGAATGGGGGAAAGCGAAGCCAAGGGTTTCAATCAAAATAAGGGTGTTAACTAGCAAAGACTACCACCTAAGCATAGTACAACGTGACAACATGTGAAAAAGTGCAAAAAGATGCAAGAAAAATGCAATAAAATGCTAGAAATAAGAGAGAGAAATGAAACACCAACCCAAATGGGAGCATAGTTTAACTCCAAAAGGATCTCAAAAGATACATAGTGTATAATAGATGCAATGGTAGCATAGTCACAGTCTTGATGATGTTGGGACATGAAGTCTGGTGCTCATTGTGATGAATCGTGCTTGCCAAGTTGGCTATCGTGGTGTACCATGTGACGCAAGGCTACAACAGGACCATAGTGTACTATGCGATGTAGGGTTGCAATGGGGCTATGATGTACCATGTAGTGCAAGGATGCCTCTATGCTAGTGTGGTGTACTGTAGGTCTCGTTCACCTAGGGAGCTAAGTGCAAAGATGCCAAAATGCCAAATGCCAAATGAAGATGCCAACTTCCAACTAGTGAAAAATGGAAGACAACCAGCCCTTAAAACATTGGGGCATAGGGTATTTATAGGACTAGGGTTAGCCCAAAATTTGGATCAGGCACCATGTGACAGTGTGGTAGGTGCGACTACGAGAAAAATTCAAAAAAAATTCTAAGTTCAAAGGTGACCAAAAAAAGTTCAAAAAGTTTTCTAACTATGGTTGCTACACCCCTCTTATATTATGTGTGGGACACGGGATGCTCCTCGAGGACAAGGCATAGCATGGAAACTTAGAAGAATTTGGTAAAAATTGCAATCCTTATTCTTGCTATGCTAGCTACGCTTTGGATTGTAGTAGGAGGGGTAGCCTCAGGAGTTAGAAAATCTACCAAATGCCTCTTCCATGTTGAGCTAACTTGATAGCTTCTAGCTTGACACTTAGGAAAAATTGACCATTGAGGTGCTATCTATGCTAGCTACACTCTAGAGTATAGTAGGGGTAGTGGAAGCATAGCACAACACTTAGAAAAATTCTACAAAACTAGCCATTTGTGTGTTGGCTACACTTGCTACACTCTTGAGCATAGGGGAGCATAGTAGCTATAGTGTATCATTATAGTTATAGTGTCGAGCATAGTAGCTATAGTCCCAAGTATAACAACTACAGTGCCAGAGCATAGCACAACACTTAGAAAAATTTTTCAACTTGTGTCATCATTTTGACACTTGGAAAAATTTTGCAAATCTAACAGTCAGAGCTAACTACGCTTAACACTTAGAAGAATTTGGGCAAAGTGCCACCATTTTGACACTTAGCCAAATTTGTAGTCAAGACACTAAGACCCAAAATTTTGTGGTATTTCAATGGCCCCTCTTTGTTGACATCTAGAGGAGTGGCCTAAGAGACGTCGACAAAGAATTGCAAAACATCATAGCAAATGTGGCACCAACATGCTCATTAGTACAAGATTGGATGTCATTCCACCATGTTCAAGAGTGCTATGGATAAGGGTATGCTAGGGCAAAGTGTTGGGAATGTGCTAGGGAGTTGAAATGCAAGCAAAGAAAATAAAATGCAAATAGTGTATCCTAATGCAACATGCAAAGTTAGCATGATTGACAGTGATCATGACATGAAATGGGTTGCACCTAAAATGTTGACCTCTCATTAGAGTGCTCATGAGAGAGTCAAAGTCAATCCAAGGCTAGGCCAATTGTGAAGTTGTAGCATTGTCAATTTGCTTGGGGATTTGCTTTTCCTCATTCTCCTTTTTTTTTCTTTTTTGCTTTGATGTGAGGTGAACCCTTGATGGGTTTGGCTTACTATTGATTGCTGGTTGCAAGGTGTGGGCCATTGAGTAGATGAGCTTTATTTTGATGAAATTGTATCATATCTATAGGTAGGTGTTTCCTCCTTGAGATGAGTTATGTTACATCCTCTTAGGCCTTAACCAGCCAATAGAGGCTCCCCACAAGATGAGTTGCATTACATCCACCATGGGTTTTGTGATTGATGTGAAGAGAATGCCATGTACATTTATAGTGTGTATGCATTAGAGGGTTTGCATGTAGGGGAATGCAGGAAATGCAAGAGGGAATGGAAATGTGAGAGTAAGTGTGCATAGGCTAAAATGAGAAGGAGAGGGGTGTGCACTCTTAAGCAGATTTTCTAGCCTAATCATGCATATCAAAGTGATTTGGCGACTTCCTAGTATGACGAGATGCATCTCTTCACAACCACCTCTAAGGCTTCATCCTACAAACACAACTCCAAAAGGACAAGAAAATCGCACAACATGAAATGAAAATGCAAATGCCAGATGTGAAGATGCTACAAGTGCTAGATGCAAAGATGCTGCAAATGCATCAAATGTTGTGCCAATTGTAACTTCTCAGAAAGGTAATGAAAGTGGTAAGGCGATGATGTTGCGAGTGTCCCAAGGGCCACACTGATGGCAGGTGCTTCTAAAGATTAATGAAATGGTGGGAGGTTATGATGCTATGAGTGTGCAAACCCAGTTTAAGGTCTTAGTAGACCATGGAGTACTAGTTTTAGTCCTAGTAGACTATTGTGTGCTAGTTTAACATCATAGTGGATGAGCTATTATGTTAGTTTAACATCATGATCCAAGGACGAGCTATGGATGCTAGTTTAATGTTGTAGCCCAAGGATATGTTGTGTCAGTTTACAGTCATAGTAGACTATTTGTGCCAATTTTTTTCATCAGGATGGATGAGTGCTTACCTTGCTTGTGTGAGGTGCAATGCTACATGCATAGTCATGCTATGTACCTACAAGATCCTACAAAAATCAGCTAGAAAATCAACATCAAGTGGAAACTATTGTAAATAGAGTTAAATTGCACAAATGAAAGGAAATCAATGTGAAAAGTAATAATTTTAGGTCGTTTAGCTCACAAAACTAGTTTAAGGTCTTTTCAAGCCATAATTTCCAATTTAAGGCCATGGCAGGTCATAGTTGTTGTTGTAATTTTAATGTTTATGATTTTTATTTATTTTTGATGTTTTTCAAATGTAATGCATAGTCTAAATGGGTGAATGCATAAAAATGCATGAATAGAATGAAATGCATGATCTAAGTGAGTAGGCAAAATGTAAATGCATAGACTAGTGCAATGCAAATGAAAGTAAAAGATCCATGGTAAGTGGAGGTAAGGGGTAGGTAGGCACCTAACACATTTTTGGCCAAGGAAGTGCCTTGATCAGGCAATTGTTTCCTCATTTGGTTTAGATTAGGGGATTCATAGAGCCTAGGGTCCTCTTTGAGGTTATTGGCTTCAACCACTTGTTTGGGTGTGTCAACCTCATGCATTACATTGGTTGCCTTAGATGCATCACCAAGAAAATCCACCTCCAACACTTGCTTCATGACTATGTTGTGGATAGCTAGAGGGGAGCCATTATCATCATAGATGATAACTTGACCACCTTTGTATGGAAGTTGGAATTCTTGGTGCATGGAAGAGAAGACAACCCATAGTTGAGCTAGCTAAGGCCTACCCAGGATTAGGTTGAAGCTTGGCATCTCATCTATGATAGTGAAATCTATCCTAGTGGGGAATTACTCTCCTACAACAAAGGCTAAGTTGATTTTCCCCTTGATGGTGATGGATGATCCATTGAAAAATTTTAGACACATGGTTTTGATTGCCTTGATTCCATTTTCCAAGCCTAGCTTGTCGATGATGGAGTATACGACTACATTTTTTGCTGCACCATCATTAACATGCACTCTGCAAATCATGCACTACCCAACAAATATGCTAATAGATAGTCAAGTTGTAGTGAGCTCCCATCTTTTATGGTTGACCTTGATTGCATTGTTGCAAAATTCTAGGGATTTTGAACTTACCTCTTATGGTGTAGGAGGTGACATCATTGCACAGATGGTGTTCTCATCTACAAGGATGTCCTCTATAACAGGAATGGAGGCCAACATCTAGGCGAAGGCTTAGTAGTCAGTAGATTTAGACATGACTAGGTTGTACAAGCTCAACATTGTGTTCTTTTTCTTGAGCATTTATTTCACTTGGGTTAGTACAGCTAGAAAGTCCTTGTCATCGACCACTGTGTTGGCCTTGACTTCCTTCATATGGCTTGAGAGACAGATCTCTTATAGAGGGGAGTTGGGCTTAGGTTGCTTGGCTTGCTTGGGGGTAGGATTCCTAATGTTTAGTTGTTTCTTGCTAGTTATGGCCTTTGCTTTAGCCATGAGGGTTGCAAGGCACTTGTTTGTCCTCTTATGTTGCCATTTGGTAGGCCTACTTGGGTTACTAGTGGGGTTGGCACTTGAAGGAGAAGAGACCGAGACATTGCTTACTCTTAGGCTTTGGGTAGGTGAGGGGCCATCACGTTGTGGCACCCTTATGACAAATGGTGGTTTAGGAGTTGTTGTAGGGCCAACTCATTATGGCACCTTAATGACGAAAGGTTGCTTAGTGGTTGTTGTTGTTGCATCATGCTAGTTTAATGTCTTAGAAGATGGTTGGTTTGGTTGCCAATTTAACATCTTAGTAGATGATTATTATGGAACCTTGACCACAAAGGATGTTGTGGGTGCTTGATGTGGAACTTTGATAACAAAAGAAGGCCTCTTTCTTCTACAAGCTAGGGGATCCTTGCCTTGCTAGAAGGGACACAAATCACAAAAGGTTGTTATGTAGGTTTAGACTTGTCGCCTATGCTGATGGAGTTTATGACATAGGGGGTGTCATCTGCATTGGATTGGCTTACTGCAATGTGCACCAATTGATCCTGTTCTATCATTCTTTGTAGGTCATCTTGCAAAGCACGACAGTTGTCTATATTATGACCAAACATTTGGTAGTAATGATAGTATTGGTCTAGCTTGAAATGTTATAGGATTGGGGGCTTGTTTGGTACTACTAAGGTGGGACTCCTTAGTATTTCTCTATACCTATCATGTTTTTGGTGGGTAATCTCTGATATGTGTTTTTATTGAATTTGCCTAGCTTTGAGGAGTTACTCCAGCAATTTAAAGGGTTCCATCAGTAGTAGTCTATACTTTGAGCAATCCTTGTGCTCAAAGTTGGACCTTGGGGTGGCCCTTGCCAATGTAGGTGAGTTGGTACCAAAGTTGATGGCTTTGTGATCTAGAGCCTTGGGCTACTTAGTCATTGGGCCCTAGTTGGTCACTTTTGTACTTGTGGCCACTATTGCCAGTGCTACATTTTACTTGTGCACATGTTGGTTTCTATAGGCCACATAGGTAGGGTGATTGCTAGCCTATGTTGCATCCTCTATGCCCTTTGTTTGGGCAAAGGCTTGGCTAAGAGACTTTTGGGCTAGGTAATATAGCTTGGACTTGATGAAATTATTCACTACACCCTTGAAGATGGCCAGTAGGTGTGTCTCTACTAGGGGTTCATACATTTCACTCAATGCAGCATTCCAGCATTGAAGGAATTTTGGCATGGGCTCTAGGGACCCCTACTTAGCCTACATGAGCTAGTCAATGGTTTCTTTAGGGCTTAGGTTGTACCTAAAGCATGCCACAAACTAGCTTATGAGATCCTCCAAAGAAGAGATTGAGACCTTGGATAATGCATGATACCAGTCTAAGGCCTTGCCAATGAGTAACATGGGGAACATGCGCATGATGACATGTGGCCAAGCTTGAAGGAGCAAGCACTTAGATTGAAATGTGACCAAGTGTGCATTGGGATCCCCTTTACCATTGTACTTGGTGAGTTGAGGTAGCTAGACCCCAGTTGGAAGAGTTAGGGGTAATACAGTAGGACTTATGGGGTCATCTCGGTAGAAGTCCACCACCTTAATGATTTCGAAGGAGGTAGCTTTGAGTTGGTTGATCTCTTCTATCAAACTTTGGGTTAGTTGGAATGCTTGATCCAAGCTTGGGGATGTGCTAGCTAGTTGCATTGGTTAGGCTTGTGTTGATTTCATAGCATAGGGTTGGATTGTTGGTTATGAAGTTTTCTAGTTTAACATCATAGCAGATGATCATTGCTAGTTTAAGGTTGTAGCAAATGGGTTTAGTTGATGTGTTGGTTGAGTGATGGGTGTGGTGACTGAGGTGGGCCACACACATGTGGGTTGGATGGATGCCATGGGAGTTGATGAGATAGGAAAGATGTAGGATTCCTGAATCATTTGGGGTTGGGAGGTAGCCCCTACATGAGCATAGGGTTGGGAAAATGTAGTGATCACTTGCAAGGATGGCTGAATTGGCATGGTCACCATCTTAGAGAGGATGGATGGACCGAATTGAGGAGGGGCCATACTAGGGAGTGGTTGGTGGAAGACGGTGTAGAAGGGGCTCTTGCATTTGGAACATGCCTCAAACTTGTCTTCTTCCTCTTATGAGGCTTCTTCGTAGATTGTCCCTACATCATGCTCATTTGCATAGATGAGTTGGGACAACAACTGGTGATAGGACTTTGTGAGTGGAATTATGTCAAATAATAAGGGGTTGTACTCCTGTCCACCTCGATGGACTCATTCGTAATCTTGGTTTGCCTCTAGGTTGAGGTGATCCACTGGTAATCCTACTTGGACTTTGGCATAAAAAAAGTGTATTATTCATGGCTTAGCATGGCATGCTTTGGGAGGATCATGGTGTCAAATGTATTAGACACCAACGTGGAATGTTGATCTAGATTCATGTTCACAAATAAGGTTGTCAGAGTTGCTATTTGCAAAAAATGGATAACTCTAAAAACTATAGAAAAATAACTAAGTCTACTAGTAGCAAAAAAATGGCTAAGTATAAAAATTTAAAAAATAATGACTAAGTGTAAAAATGTAGAAAAATGGCTAAGTATGAAAACTACAAAAAAATTGACTAAGTATAAAACTACAAAAATTTGGCTGAGTATGAAATTGCAAAAAATTGGCTAAGTATGAAAATGCAGAAAAAAATGGCTAACTCTGAAAGCTACTAAAAATGGCTAACTCTAGTGCTACGCTCACTACACTAAAGATAGCTACACTCTCCTGAGTTCCTAGAATTTTGGTTAAGTGCCAAAGATACACATTAGCTTTTTTCTAGCAAGGTTCTAGGGGAACCAATGATAGGGTCCACTCTACACCAACTAGTGGTGGAGAGATCATGTGGGACAATAATTAGAAAATATAGAAAGAAATGGCAAGGCCCTCCTTCTAGTGCCAAAAAACTATAATGACCAGAAACATTGGTGGCTAGAACACCAAGGGATCAATGGATGCATGGCCTTAACGCTCCCTCTATGTAAGGGCCTTACTAGAAATGTAGACAAAGTGCCCTAAATGGTTTTGTTGATAAAATAGTGACTTTGGCAATTGTAACTGGGGTAGTGGGTGCAACTAAATGGTGGCATGGTTAGCTGAAATGCAAATGAAAGTGATGTGAACTAGTACTAAGTATCAAAGTGATGCTTCATGATGCTAATTGTAAAGTGTAGCCACAGAATGGGGCTAAGAAAAGCTAAGGGTTTCAACCGAAATGAGGGTGTCAACTAGCAGAGACTACCACCTAAGAATAGTATAGCATGACGACATGTGAAAAAGTGTAAAAAATGTAGAAAAAATGCAATAAAATACTAGAAATATGAGAGAGCAATGGAACACCACCCCAAATGGGAACATAGTTAACTCCAAAAGGGTCTCAGAAGGTACACAATGTACAACAGGCATAGTGGAAGTGCAACTATAGTCTTAGTGGTGTCAGGCCATGAAGTCTGGCACTCCCTGTGATGAATCATGTCTACCAGGTTGGCCACTATGATGTATCATATAGTGTAGGTCTGCAATGGGGCCATGTTGTACTATGCAGTGTAAGGTTGTAATGGGGCCATGGTGTACCGTGCAGTGCAAGGATGCCTCTCTACTAGTGTGGTGGCTCTAGGTCTCATTTTCCCATAGAGCTAAGTGCCAAGATGTCAAAATGCCAAATGCCAAATGAAGGTGCCAACTACCAACTAGTGAAAAATGGAAGCGAACCAACCCTTAAAACATTGGGGCATAGGGATATCTATAGGGCTATGATTAGCCTAAAATGCAGATCGAGGTACCATGTGGTAGTGTGGTACATGGGACTATGAGAAAAATTCAAAAAAATTTCTAAGTTTAAAGGTGAGAAAAAAAGTTTAAAAATTCTTTTAACTCTAGTTGCTACTTTCCTCTCGTGTTATACATGGGACATGGGATGCTCCCCGAGGATAAGGCATAACATGGACACTTAGAAGAATATAGTAAAAATTGTAATCCTTGTTCTTGATACGCTAGCTATGATCTAGAGCATAGTAGGAGGGGTAGCCTGAAGAGTTAGAAAATATACCAAATTCCTCTTCCATGTTGAGCTAGCTTAACAGCTTCTGGATTAACACTTAGGTAAAATTAGCCACTAAGGTGCTAGCTATGTTGGTTGTGCTCTAGAGCATAGCAAGGGTAGTGGGAGTGTAGCACAACACTTAGAAAAATTATACAAAATTGGCCATTTGTGTGTTGGCTACACTTGCTACACTGTTGAGTGTAGGGGAGTGTAGCAGCTACAGTACAATGCTAGAGTGTAGCACAACACTTAGAAAAATTTTGCAGCTTGTGTCATCATTCTGACACTTAGAAAATTTTTGCAAATCTAGTAGTTGGAATTGACTATACTTAACACTTAGAAAAATTTGGACAAAGTGCCACTATTTTAACACTTAATGAAATTTGTAGTTGAGATGTTGAGATCCAAAATTTTGTGGTATTTTAGTAGGTATGATAGGCCATCATTTCCAATGTAGCTCCACTTATGGTAAGTTTGATGTACCAAGGCCATCAAAAATATGCTGGGTACTATAAAAAGAAAACTAACTTTAGAAACTACACTATCTTCATCAAAATTACACTATCCTTGAGAAGCTATGCTAGGTTTCATGAAAACTATGCTAGCCTTGTTGTGAAAATTAAAGCCTAATAATTACTACACTAGCTATAGGTGGTTCTAGTATAGGTTTTGCTTAGACCAGTTTAAAATCCATGAAAAACCCAAATTTGGCAATTCCCAAGGAATTTTCAACCTTTCCAATTCTAAATATATACTTAATATAGCTTTTTCCCCATAGGAAGTAAGGCAATAACAACTTATGAGGCATTTTTCAGCCTTAGAAAGTTAAAGGATGTAAGATTGTAGCCCATGAACTACAAACCTTACATTTATAATAAGATCTTACCTCAAGTTTAATGGTGAAGGTTATAATGCCAATAAGTTGCAACATGAATTTTTTTGAGTGGTGTTTCAGTCATTCCTAAACATTAGCTTGGAACTACTCATGACTCCTTTTCACTTGGAAGAGCTAGCACTAGGCTACGTCTAGTTCAACCACAACTAAATGAAATCTTTCTTTAAGCTCAGTCTATGGTTGACTTGTAGAAGTTTGGATCACATAAAGATGCCTCCTCCATTTTACCTACATGTCCTCTTAGCTTTCTTAAGTCTCTTCTTAAGAATTGTGAAGTTTCCTATTGGTAGAGAATGTACATGTTTTTTAAATGGTCCATTTTCTCCTATAGTGTTGGTTTAATCATTGTCATTTCTCAAAGTTTTCTATGCAAGGTGTTGTGGCAACAAAAAATGGTAGCAATTAGGACATCAAGGTTAATAGGTGGATAGCCTAATCTTAAGTCTTTGTGAGGGATTACTAGGGACAGAGAAAGGGTGCCCTGAATGGTTTGGTCGATCGAACAAGGACTTACCAGATGCAACAGGGATGTAGCGTGGTTAGGTATGGTGTTGATGTAAAATGATGCTAAGTGTTCAAGTGGTGTCAATAGTGTTAACAATGTCAAGCGTAGTCAATATTTTTTGCAAAAATGAGGGTGTCAACATGCTAGGACAACCACCCAAGTGTGGTTTCAGGTGTGGCTATGCAATGAATAATGAAAAATGCAAATAAAATGCTAAAAATGAAAAGAGAAAGAGAGAGAAGTAGAACACCACCCCAAATGGGGTTGAACATAGTTAGCACCAAAATGAATTAGAAGATACGTGATGTACAATAGACGTAGTGGATAGCATAGTCATAGTCTTAGGGATGTCTAGCTATGAAGATTGACATTCCACTAAGGTGTTTGTGCTTGGCAGGTTGGCCACTATAGTGTACCATTGATTGTAGTGTTCTAGTGGACTATGGTTGGCTATGATCATCTGTAACTTTACTGATATGTCAACACTTCAACTTTTCCACCAACCACTTCAATTTTTCCAACTACTTAAATTTTTTGAACTATAAAAAACATTGAAGGTAGAGGTACTTATAGGATTATGTTTAGCATGAAATGTGAGGCAAATACCACATGGCAGAGGTAACAATTGGTTTAGGGTATAGTTGGACTATGCTATCATCCAACTACACTCTCCACTGAGGTTCGTGGTATCATGATTTACTGTGCTCTACTAGACTCTGCAAGACTACAAGACTGTGACTAGGCTACCAACTGCATGTGTGTGCTAAAAGGACCACAAGGTATCTAAAAAATACAATTTTGAAGACTAATTTTTGGGACTATACTCTACACTATCTTGTGTGGGATCGAGCATAGTTACAATTTTGGAGTTAAAAAGGAGATACAAAAAGAAGCATTTTGCTAACTACACTTGCCAAAGGTGAGTTGGAGCTAAGCTAAGTGCCTATGCTATGTTGTGGAGGCCACTGGAGACTGTTCTTGCTAACTACACTTAACTACACTCTGGACTAGGTGAGAGCGTAGTCCCATACTTAGAAAAATTCTATAAAAAATGGGCTTTCATGCTGACTATGCTTTCCACAAGAGGTTGACTACACTATGGGGTAGTAGAGAGCATAGTCCTAGCACTTAGAAAAATTATACAAAAAATGGGCTTTCATGCTAACTACACTTTTCATGAGAGCCTAACTATGCTTTGGGGCAATGGAGAGTGTAGTCCTAGCACTTACAAAAATCTATAGCAACTAGCTTTATGACGACACTTAGAGAAAAAATTGCAAGACTAGCCTTCATGTTGTCTATGCTCTCCACAAGAGGCTAACTATGCTATGGGGTAGTGAAGAGTGTAGTCTCAACACTTAGAAAAAATTGGAATTAAGATGCCTTAGTTTGGAATTGGTGGTGTTTCATTGGCCCCTCTTTGTTGACATCTAGAGGAGTTGCCCAAGAGACATCAACAAAGAATAGCAAAACATCACAACAAACTTGGCACCAGCATCACTCCTCAGTACCAAATTAGATGTCATCGCACCATGCTTAAAAGTGCTATGGATAGTGGTATGCTAGCTAGTAGGTGAAAAGTGATAGTAAAAGGTGGAGATGATGTGTTAGGAATAGTAGGGAAAATGAGGTGCAAACATGATGTTATGATGCAACGAGATCACAGCTAATGGTGACCATGGCACCAGAGTGGCTTACCCTTGAAAACATTGACCTCTCATTGGAGTTCTCATTAGAGAGTCAATGTGGATTCAAGGTTAGAACAGTTGCAAAATTGTAGCACTTTTGGATTGCTTGAGGATGTGCTCTATCACTTTTTCCTTTTTTTTTTAAATTTATTTTCTCTTTTTTTATGGGGAAAACTTGCTTTGGCCTTTGCATGTTTCTAAATTCTTGCTATGAGGTGGTTTCCATCAAGTGGCTTATGTGTTACTAGATGGGATTTTCTTTGGTGTTTATGAAACTACGTTGCATCTATATGATAGGTGTTTCCTCCCTAGGTTGACTTGTGTTACATCTACCTAGGCTTTGACTAGCCAATAGAGGCTTCCCATGGGATGACCTATGTTACATCTACCTTGGGTTCTATAGTTTGACTTGAAGAGGATGCCATGTGGTCATAGCATGTGAATGTCCAAGACATTGCAATCTTTGCTATGTGGGGAGTGAAAGGGTATTGGGATGTAGGAGTAGATGTGAGTAGGCTATAATGGGATATAGAGGACATGCACTCTTGAGAGGCTTAGCTAGTCCAATCATGTACATTGAAGTAATGTGGTGATTTGCTGTTGCAATGAGATGCACCTTTGTATGACTATCTAGGGCTTTAACCTATAAACACAACTCTGACAAGACAAGAACACCACAAAACAAAAAGAAAAATGCCAATAAATTATAGGAGGCAAAGATGCTACAAGTGCTCTAAAGGTTAGAAAAATGGTAGGGGGCCTAAATGCTACAAGTTCTCCAAGGCTACAACAATGGTAAGTGCTCAAAAAGAAAATGAAATGGTGAGGGGCGAAGATGCTACAAGTGCTCCAAAGGCTACTCCCATGGCAAAAGATCCATTCTAGGACTACAACATGCTTGTGCAAGTGCTATGCTCACTTTCTCACTTGCAAGAGGATGGAAGGAGTTATTAGTGGCTTCCTAGTAGACCATGGCCTTGCTAGTTTAAAATCCTAGTAGACTGTGAACCCACTTTAAGATCTTGGCACACCATGCTATGCTAGTTTATAGACCTAGCAGATTGCTATGTGCCAGCTTAGCATGGTAGTGGATGAATGTTGTATGTGTGCTAGTTTAGCATTATAGAAAATGAGTGTTGTGGTAGTTTAGCACCATAGTGAATGAATTCTATGCTAGTTTAACATTGTAGCAAACAAATGTTGTGTTAGTTTAGCATCATAGCATATGGCTATGTTAGTTTAATGCCATGGAAAATGAATGTTATGCCAATTTAGGATCATAGCAAATAACTATGCTAGTTTAACATCATAGCAGATGAACTGTGGGTATCTCAATTTAATGTTGTAGTGGACAAGCTACTATGCTAGTTTAATGTCATGACCCAAGGATGAGTTGTGCTAGTTTAGCATCATGATGGATGAATGTTGTGCTAATTTAGCATCGTAGTGGACAGGTGTTGTGCTAGTTTAGTGTCAATGTAGATGAATGCAGTGTTTGTGCCAATTTAACATTGTGGTGAATGAACTATGTGCCAGTTTATAGTCATAGTGAACCTCTGTGCTATTTTAGTGTTCTAGCATATGACTATGTCAGTTTAACATTGTAGAAAATTATTTGTGCTAATTTAGCATCGTAGTAGATGATCTATGCCAGTTTAGTATCATAGTAGACGATTTGTGCTAGTTTAGCATCGTAGCAGATGATCTGTGCTAGTTTAGCGTTGTAGTAAACAAGTGCTTACCTTGCTTTGTTGACATGCAATGTTGCATGTTAGATGTAATCTGGCTTCAAGTATGAATGATCTACTAGATTGGCAAACTCATTTCCATCTTGATTAGCAAGCTTTAATGATTTATTCTCATAGGCCTTGGTAACCAGGAAAGGCCCTTCCTAGTTAGTTAAGAACTTATCTATGGGTTCATGAATGGCCTTGAGGACTAAGTTCCCTTTCCTGATTAAACATTGATGATGGTTGTGATGATTCTTTTGTTGTTGCTTTTATTGATACCGTTTAATGCAATAAAAAATGAGAAAAAAATCCAATGAAATTTTCTTAAGTATGCATGCAAGTTGCTATGGAAGGTAAGTGTGTTTCCTTTGGTTTTAGGCCTTGACAAGCCATAGGCATGTCAAACATGCTATTTTGGGGGAGGGCCAATCATGCCTAGGAGTTGAATGAACTTGTGCATTTATAGGGTAGTGAAAAATCATGATTTCTGGCTAAGTATTGTTGACTACACTCTCACCTAAGTATGCTCTCACCCAACTACACTCTCCACTAGACATTTCCTATGGAGCATAGTCCTAAGTTGTTGGCTCATTAAATGACCCCAGGAGGGTATATAGGCATAATTTCACCATGTTAAGTTTTCATTTTCTTGCTTTTGATTAAGATGTTGACCACCATGAACAAAGGAAAGACCCTTGTAGGTATTAAGTTTTGCCAAGAAGGTTGAATGTAGCTATTAGAGGCCAAAATCCTTCAATGCTTGGAGGAGGGCCTTGATAGATTGCCTCTAGAGATTAATGTGGAACACTCTCAGGTTAGTTGTTTTTTTTTTGTTATTTGGATTTTTATGTTAGTTTTGCATGTTTTGCATTTACTTATTAATTTGCTATTTTTCATCGTGTTAAGTAGACACTAGGTGACATTATAGGCCCCAGTGGAGTAGTAGAGGAAGAGGAAGAGGAGCCTCAACCCCCACTAGACACCACTAGCTGAGCAATCCTAATGTATCCTTGTTGATGGGTAGTTTTGCATTTTTTGGCCATTTTTGCTATATAGTCATGACATGTATTTTATTGATGGATTAATGAAAATGTAATAATAAACTATTTTTTCTATGTGTGTTGCATATTGTGTAGATTTTTCCATTCATTTTAGTAAATATTGCATGCTAGTAATGCACTAGTTTGATGTGATTAGGTCCTTTGTGGACCCCATGCTAGTTTAGGGCAATGGCAGGAGGGCCGTTACTAGTTTAAGGCCATTTCAGGCTATCATGATTTCTAGCTTAAGGCCATTTTGAGCCATGATGATTGCTAGTTTAAGGTTATTTCGAGTCATGAATAAAAAGACAAGGTGTTGCTAGTTTTAGGCTTTGGTGGTTGTGGCAATAGTTTTAGGCCATTCTAGGCCAATGCAATGAAAGAAAAAGGATTGCTAGTTTTAGGCCATAGTGGGTTGTATGCTAGTTTAAGGCCTTTTTTGGCCATGGTGTGGTAAGGAAGGTGGCCAATTTTAGGCATGGTGGGCCATATGTATTTTTTTGCAATTTTGAATTTTGTGATTTTTATGCATTTTAGTATTTTTTAATGCATAAGAAAACTAAATGAAAGTGCATAGAAAAAAGGAATGAATGCATAATAAGATGAGTGATGCAAAACACAAGAAATCATGTGAAATGTAACTATGCAAGAAAAAAGCAAATAGGGCATGTTAAGATTAGAGGCAAGTAGGCACCTAGCAGATGTTAAACTAAGGGGATGCCTTAGTTATGTAGTTGCTTTATAACCTGATGTAGGTTAGGGGGTGCATAGGGCCTAGGCAACATGAGGTGATATTTACCTAGACCCTCATCTATGATGCCAAAGGGTAACTCTACCCATAGAGCTTCCTCAAGAAGGTCATTGGCTTCTTTTGGTTCCTTGGGTATGTCTACCATGCAAGGTTGACCCTCATCCCTCATGGGTGATGTGTCGTTAGGGAACTCTACCTCGAACCATTGTTCTATGTTAAGGTTGTTAATGGTCAGAGGGGCTACATTGTCAGCATGTATAATCACTTCTCCACCTTTGTATGAAAGGTGGATTTCTTGGTGGATGGCCAAGGAGACAACCTACAATTAGGCTAGCTAAGGCCTTCCCAAGATCAAATTGAACCTAGGCATCTCCTCAATGACAATGAATTCAGCTATTGTAGGGAACTAATCCCCTACCATGAAAGCTATTATGACTATCCCCCTTATAACAATGCATGACCTATTAAAGGACTTTAGGCACGTTTTCTTCATGGGTTTGATTTTTTCAATGAGATCAAGTTGGTCAATGACTAGGAATGGGATGACGTTAGTTGCCACCCCATCATCAATGTGCATCCTATGAATCTTACATTGCCTTATGCGGATTGTTATGAACATTGGCATGCTGATGACTTGACCCTTTCAAGATCAATCTTAATCACCTCATTGTGAAATGCTAGGGGTGTTGAACCTAATATTTATGATTTGGGGGAAAGCATCATAGCATTGATGGATTGTTCATCCATTGGGATGTCCTCCTTAACCAAAATGGAGGTCAACATGTGAACTAATGCTTCACAATGAGTGGAAGAGGTCATGACCAAGTCATACACACTCAAGGCTATGTTTTTTTGTTTTAAAGCCTATTTGACTTGTGCCAACACATCAAAGAAATGCTTACCACTATTAGTTTCTTTGTTGGCCTTCATCTCCCTCATGTGGCCCAAGAGACAAATCTCTTAGGGAGGAGATTTGGGCTTGGCTTGCTTTGTCTATTTTTAGCCTTGGTACTAGGTTGTTGGTTCCTTGCAGTGGCTATTTTGGCTAATGTAGGCATGGGAATAGAATACAAGGGGATGTGATTAGGTGGACATAGCTCCAAATTTTTTCCAATCATTTTATCAGTGAGGCATTTGTTGGACCTCCTATGCTACCACCTAAATTGCTTGGTGTTGTATGTGGGATGAGGCCTTGGGCAAGCATGGCCTAACACAGTCCCTAATACTAGACTTTGAGTAAGTGAGGGTTCCATAGATTGAGGCACCCTAATGACAAAAGGTGTCTAGGTTGCTATCTCTATAATGTACTATAGGGCCCTAATCACAAAGGGTATCATGGATGCCCGACAAAAAGGTACTTCAAACTAGTTGATGTTGAGAAGGCCCCAATGTTGCCAAAGGACACACAAATCATGAATGGTTCTTGTGCCAATTCTAAGTCATCCTTAATGCTGATGGAATTGATAATGTAGCCTATGCCACTTGCATTGAGAGGGCCTTTATAGACCTTCATTAATTGATTCTCCAAGAAAATTAGTCTGGTTACATCAAGGACCAGTTAGCCTTGATCAATCATGCATTGTATGTCATCTCATAAAGCCATGCAAAAATATTTTTCATGGCTAGGAAATTGATGGTAATGGCAAAACTGGTCCAACCTAAAATGTTTGGGGATCAAAGGATTATTTGGTGTGGCTACTGATGGATTTTTGAGGAGCTTGCAGTAGTGATCATGATGCTTGTAAGCATCTCCAGACATCTGCTTACACTGGATGTGCCCAATGTTAAGTAGTTGACATAAGAGCTCCAATGGCTTGATGGGCAATGGTGTATACTTCTAGTAGTCCTTCTGCTCAAAGTTTGGCCTTGGGATAGCTTGCCTCATGGTCACCAATGGTGTGGATTGGTTAATCATCATAGTGCCAGAGCTAGATGCCTTGCTATTGGTCAGGGCCTTGGCTACCTTGGCCATTGGTTTGGTGTTGTTTGGCCTGGCCTCATTAGCCATCATTGCAATAGTTGTGGTTGCCTTGCCCTTTTTCTTATCCTTCTTTGCATGTGCATTTTTGTAGGCCACATAGGCCAATTCTTTACTGGATTCAACCACATCTTGAATGCTCTTCATTTCAGCAAATGCTTGGCTCAGGGAGTGCAAGGCAAGGTAGTACAGCTTCAACTACTACACCTTTGAAGATGGCCAATAGGTGGGTTTCTACAATGGGCCCACGAATTTCATTAAGTACAGTGCTCCAACACTGGATAAATTTTTGCATAGGCTCTAAGTTGCCTTACTTGATTTACATTAGTTGATCCAAGGTTACCTCAGGCTTTAAGTTGTACTTGAAGCAAGTGATGAATTGACTGAGCAATTCCTCTAAGGAAGATATGGAGGCCCTGGGAAGCACACAGTACCAGTCTAGTTCCTTGCTAGTTAAGGACATGGAAAATGCATGGATGATTTCATGTGGCCATGCTTGCAACAAAAAGCAATTAGAATGGAAGATCACTAAATGGGCATTAGGATCCCCTTCACCGTTGTATTTAGTAAACTGGGGAAGTTGGACTCTATGAGGTAGGATAAGTGATGAGATTGTAGGAATGATTAGGTCATCTTGGTAAAAATACATCATATGGATCATTTTATAGGAGGGGTCTTTGAGTTGCTTAACCTCCTCAATGATCATCTAGAAGAGCTGGAATGCTTGGTCCAAGCTTGGGGTGGATGTAATGGGTTGCACTGGTTGTGTTGCCTACTATGCTACTTGAGTGACCCATGGCCCCACTGTGGGCTACACGACCATGCGAGATGCCTGTTGCATATGCTATTGCATGTACTATTGTGTAGGCTACACAATGGGAAAAAAATCTTAGGCCCACCACATAGTTTTTGCTTATGTCATTGTAGGAAGTGCATATGGGATAGGCAGAACATACAATGCCTAAGCCGGTGGCAGTTGGATATAAGGATAGTGTGCACATAAGGTTGCGTGGGCATGATGGATGCTAGTAGGAAGCATTATGCAAACTATGCAGATGTCATGAAGGGAGGATGGTAGATGGTCTTGCATCTTGATGCATTTCATGTACAAAGGTTGGGATGATAGATGGTCTTACACCCTGATGTGCATACACTTGATGACTTTCCACCACAAGGGTTGACCTAGGGGGTGATAAAGAGGACGTAAACACTTGATAGAAGGTAGATGGTTGGGACTACTGAGGGATGAAACTAGAGGTAGCTTGATAGAAATAGGCATAAAAGGGGTTCTGATTCTCTAAACAAGCCTCAAACTCATGCTACCCATCTTGCAAGGACTCCTCGTAATCAGTTGTCACATCATGCTCATTCGACCTACTTAGTTGAACAAGTTGGTCAAGCAACCACCGAAAGGTTTTGGTGAGTGGAATGAAATTATTAGGGGTAGGGAAATACTCCCTCTTGTTCTATTGTATGATTTTATAACCTCATTTGGTATCCATTTCTTAGTGGTATGGGGATAGACCCACCTAGAGTTTCATGTGAAGGAAGTTATATTTTTCATAATCAAGTACCATGTACTCAGGTGGTTGGTTACATATTTTGAGCGATTTCCTCTCTATGAAAGTACACCCCCCAACCCCAAGAAGATCAATTATGACCTTTTGTTGACCAGGTTGGAAAACAACAGTGCTTAGGATGGAGGTTGAAGGCTACTCAGGGTTCATGATGGTATGCAAGAAATGCAAAACTTGCAGATGCTAAAAAAATGTCTAAGTATAGAAATACTAAAAAAATGGCTACGTAAGAAGATGCTAAAAAATTCCAAGAACATGGCTAAGTCTAAAAATGCTACTAAAGAAAAAACTAACAGTGGTGTGTTATGCTAGCTATGTTAAGGCCTACTATGCTCTCACATTAAGAGCTAGCTATGCTCTCTTGAGCACACAGAGTTTTGACTAAGTGCCAAAGATACACTTTGGCTTTCGTCCAATAGGGTTCTAAGGGAACTGACAATTTGGTTCAATTTACACTAACCAACTCATAGAAAACTCCTACACTAGCCTATGATCCAGCTACTACCATGGTAGTTCCATAGGGGTTTGAGTTCTATGCTAGCCCAAAGCTATGATGGAGGTGTAGATAGCACATAGGACTACCACTAAATGTAGAAGGAAATGACACGACCCTCCTTCTAGCACCAAAAAATTCTAGGAACCAAAAACATTAGTGGCTAGAATGGTCACACTAAGGGGTCCATGGTTGCAATACAGCCCTAACCACACCCCATCCAAAATGATGTCATTGGAGGGTGAAAATAGAGATGAAGTGCTTAGAATGATCTTGTCGATTGAAGTAGGACTTATGGAGTGTTTCAACAAAAAAGTGCTAGGAAGGTTCACATGGTGTTTTTAGTGGTACCAAGGCTAACTAGGCCCAAGCATAGTAGGGTGTTTTGGTATGAAAATGATGGTGAAAATGTACAAATACGTGTAAAATAGCAAAAAAAATGCAAGTGTGATGCTAAATGCCAAAGAAAATACTTGAAAATGCAATGGAGTTTGAGAGAAGAAGAATGGCAATGCCCCAATTAGGGCGATCATAGCAATTGCAAAAGAGAGGAGAGGAGGTACACAACATATAGATGAGAATAGTAGACAACATAGTTACAATCTCTAGGGTGTTTGGGCTATAAAAATTAACATCCACTATGAGGTCTGTGCCTGCTAGGTTGGCTACCATAGTTGCTCCTATGGGTTGTGGTCTGCTGTAATGTCTAGTGGTATCCCAAAGTTTTGTCAAGGTGCTAAGGGTGTTCAAGTGCAAGAGTGCTAATGCCAAGTTGCCAACTACTGAATGAAAATGCTCAGTAAATGCTTCAAAATGTCAACCACTAAATTAAATTTCCAACCCCTAAAATGTGAAACGTAGGGATATTTATAAGGTTAGGGTTGACATGAAGTGTGGATCAGGTGCCACGTGGCAGAGGGGGTAGTTGAGGCTATGTTGATCCTAGCTATACTTCCACTAGAGAAAAATTATGCTACACTCTAGTGTGCTCTAATGGATCCTAAGGCTGCTAGACTGTGACTACACTACCAAGACTAAATGTGCTAAGGCCAAAGAGACCATAGTGTACTTGGAAATAGTGCAAAATAATGCAATTTGAAGGCTATGCTTCAAGAATATTCTCTCCCCTCTTTCGAGTGGAGTCGAGTGTAGGTACAATTTGGGAAAAATAGGGGATGCAAGAAAGATGAAAACTACTAATCCTACTTATTGGAGAAGCAATAGAGCTATGATGGAGGCTGATGTTGAGCTCTGGAAGCTTTTGGAGACTACCCTATATTGCAATGCTAGCTATGCTCTAGAGAGTAACCCAATAGTTAGGAAAATTCTACAAAAATTGAAGTCCAATGATAGCTACACTAGCTATGCTCTAGAGCATAGTAGGAAAAATGAGAGCATGGCACTAACACTTAGAAAAAATTGGCAAAACTTGCAACCTTTATCTAGGCTACATTAGCTATGCTTTGGAGCATAGTAGGAGGGGTAACCTGAAGAGTTAGAAAATTTTCCAAAATGCTACCTCCATGCTAGGCTAGCTTGATAGTTTTTGGCTTGACACATAGGAAAAACTAGCTACTAAAGTGGATGGTATGCTAACTATGCTCTAGAGCATAGCAAGAAGAATGGGAGTGTAGCACAACACTTAGAAAATCTTATAGATCTAGCTCTGTGCTATGTGCTATGCTGACTACACTCTAGAGCGTAGGCCCAATAGTGGAAGCATGGGACAAACTTTCAAAAAAAATTATCTCATGTTCGAACTTAGACAAATCTTCCATTCAGGTACTATCACCTGAATTTGGTGGTGTTTCAAAAGGTTATACAAGAGTTCCATTGAATGTGTTCTCTCAATGGCCAAGACTTCATGGAATTGCGAACATTCCAATGAATTCCTATGGAAAAGAGTTGTAGCATTGGAATAGAAAACCAAACAGTAGGCAAAGGAGATCAGATACCTTAGGGACTACAAGGAGTTTGTAGAAGCCTCCAAAAGTCTAGCAACTACTCTAAATTTCACAACAACACCCAAACTGACTACAACAACTATGCTAGGTATTAGTTGTAGCAAGATGGATAGCAACGTTGGTTTCTTATTAGGTTCAATGTCAATTTTAAAACATTAAATTTATGAAACTTGGCTTTGAAAGGGTAGGTTGGATTAGGTGAAGAAGTTGTGAAGAGGTCCTCCTTTTAATGTTAAATTTCGTTACACTAAAAAAATTCAATGCTGGAAAATTAAAGATCTCTCATGAAAAACATTTAACCTTAGATCCTAAGGGCCTCCAAGAAAGATAATCTAAGGTACCTTGAACAATCTTGTCGATCACCCAAGGACTTAGAAAGTATGAAAAAATGAAAATAAATTTTAAAAAATTTGTAGATCCAAAACTAGAGAAATGATACAAAATAAACTTGTAATTTTCAAATGATGAACTTGCATAAATAAATGAACTATAAATTTTACTCAAATAATAGAAATGCTAATAAAATAAAGTTCAAATGTGTACAAGTATATGCCTAAGTGCACAATGAGTTGAAATGATGCTTGAAGTATAGTAAAACTAGCATGTTATGTTCTATAATCCATTGCATAATCCAGGTTCTTTCAAGCTTCAATTTCCAAAACTCGATTGTTCTTTGGATCATATCTACTACATTGATTCAAAAAATTTTGAAATGGTTGCTTCACTTTTCACTACTATGCAATCACTCTGAGAGTGTCCAATGCTTAGTTAATTGCTATTTTGCCAAAAGTCCATTCAATTATTCAAATTTTCATTAAATAAGTTGTGGTATCTATTTTGGTGCTACAAATTTCTACCATGATTGCTAACAAATTACTGTAATTTGTAGGTGTAACAACCAAAAATGTTGGCAGCTGGAACACCGAGGGGTCAACAAATGCACAACCTTAACCTTGCCTCTACACAAGGACCTTGTTGGAAATGAAGGTGGAGCACTGTAAATGGTCTTGTTAATCGAATAGGCATTCTGGCAATTGCAACTAGGGTGGTGGGTGCAACTGGGGGTTGGCATGGTTAGCCAAAATGAAAATGCAAGTGATGTGAAATAGTGCTAAGTGTTTCAATGGCCAATTTTGCCTAGTAGAGTGATGCTTCATGGTGCTAATTGTAGAGTGTAGCCACAGAATGGGGGCAAGCGAAGCCAAGGGTTTCAACCAGAATGAGGGTGTCAACTAGCAGAGACTACTGCCCAAGCATAGTACAACGTGACAACATGTGAAAAAGTGCAAAAAGATGCAATAAAAATGCAATAAAATGTTAGAAATAAGAGAGAGAAATGAAACACCGCCCCAAATGAGAGCATAGTTAACTCCAAAAGGATCTCAGAGGATACATAGTGTACAATAGGTGCAGTGGGAGCATAGTCACAATCTATATGGTGTTGGACCATGAAGTCTGGTGCTCGCTGTGATGAACCGTGCTTACCTAGTTGGCCATTGTGGTGTACCATGTGATGCAAGGCTACAATAGGGTCATAGTGTACTATGCAATGTAGGGTTATAATGGGGCCATAATGTACCATGTAGTGCAAGGATGCCTCTCTGCTAGTGTGGTGTACTCTAGGTCTCATTCACCAATAGAGCTAAGTGCAACAATGCCAAAATGCCAAATTCCAAATGAAGATGCCAACTACCAACTGGTAAAAAATGGAAGCTAACCAACCCTTAAAAAATTGGGGCATAGGGGTATTTATAGGATTAGGGTTAACCCAAAATGTGGATTGGGCACCATGTCATAGTGTGGTAGGTGTGACTATGAGAAAAATTCAAAAAAATTTCTAATATCAAAGATGACAAAAAAAAGTTCAAAAAGTTTTCTAAGTATTTTTACTATGCTCCTCTTATGTTACATGTGGGACACAGGATGCTCCCTAAGGACAAGGCATAGCATGGACACTTAGAAGAATCTAGTAAAAATTGCAGTCCTTATTCTTGATATGCTAGTTATGTTTTGGAGTGTAGTAGGAGGGGTAGCCTCAAGAGTTAGAAAATCTACCAAATGCCTCTTCCATGTTGAGCTAGCTTGATAGCTTCTGGCTTGACACTTAGGAAAAATTGGCCATTGAGGTGCTAGCTATGCTAGATACACTCTAGAGCATAGTAGGGGTAGTGGGAGCATAACACAACACTTAGAAAAATTCTACAATACTAGCCATTTTTGTGTTGGCTACACTTGCTATGCTCTTGAGCGTAGGGGAGCATAGTAGCTATAGCGTAAAGCGTAATAGCTACAGTGTCAAGCATAGCAGCTATAGTGCCAAGTGTAAAAACTATAGTGCTAGAGCATAGTAGAAAACTTAGAAAAATTTTGCAACTTGTGTCACCATTTTGACACTTAGAAAAAATTTTGCAAATCTATAAATTGGAGCTAACTACACTTAACACTTAGAATAATTTTGGCAAAGTGCCACCATTTTGACACTTAGCCAAATTTGTAGTCAAGACACTGAGATCCAAAATTTTGTGGTGTTTCAATGACCCCTCCTTGTTGACATCTAGAGGAGTGGCCTGAGAGATGTCGACAAAGAATTGCAAAACATCACAGTAGATGTGGCACCAATCAACATCTCTCGTTGGTACAAGATTGGATGTCATTCCACCATGTTCAAGAGTGCTATGGATAAGGGTATGCTGGGGCAAAGTGTGTAGGAAATGTGCTAGGGAGATGAAATGCAAGCGAAGGAAATAAAATGCAAATAGTATGTCCTAATGTAACATGCAAAGTTAGCATGACTAACAGTGATCATGACATGAAATGTCTTTCCCCTAAAATGTTGACCTCTCATTAGAGTGCTCATGAGAGAGTCAAAGTCAATCCAAGGCTAGGCTAGTTGTGAAGTTGTAGCATTGTCAATTTTCTTGGGGATGTACTTTTCCTCATTCTCCTTTTTTGTTTTTTTACTTTTTTTTTTATTTTTCTTTTTTGCTTTGTTATGAGGTGAACCCTTGATGGGTTCGGCTTACTATTGATTGCTAGCTGCAAGGTGTGGGCCATTGATCTTGAGCCTTGACCAACCAATAGAGGCTCCCCACAAGATGAGTTGCATTACATCCACCAAGGGTTCTATGATTGATGTGAAGAGAATGCCATGTGCATTTATAGTATGTATGCATTAGAGGGTTTGCATGTAGGGGAATGCAAGAAATGCAAGAGGGAATGGAAATGTGAGAGTAAGTGTGCATAGGCTAAAATGAGAAGGAGAGGGATGTGCACTCTTAAGCAGCTTTGCTAGCCTAATCATGCATATCAAGGTGATGTGGCAAATTCCCAGTACGATGAGATGCATCTCTTCACAACCACCTCTAAGGCTTTGTCCTACAAAAAAAACTCTAAAAAGATAAGAAAACCACACAACATGAAATGATAATGCAAATGCCAGATGTGAAGATGCTATAAGTGCTAGATGTGAAGATGCTACAAATGCATCAAATGTTGTGCCAATTGCAAGTTCTCAGGAAGGTAATGAAAGTGGTAGGATGATGATGTTGCGAGTGTCCCAAGGGCTGCACTGATGGTAGGTGCTTCAAAGATTAACAAAATGGTGGGAGGTGATGATGTTGTGAGTGTGAAAACCCAGTTTAAGATCTTAGTAGACCATGGTGTGCTAGTTTTAGTCCTAGCAGACTATTGTGTGCTAGTTTAACATCATAGTGGATGAGCTATTATGCCAGTTTAACATCATGATCCAAGGATGAACTATGGATGCTAGTTTAATGTTGTAGCCCAAGGATATGTCGTGCCAGTTTATAGTCATAGTAGACTATTTATGCCAATTTTTTCCATCATGATGGATGAGTGCTTACCTTGCTTGTGTGAGGTGCAATGCTACATGCATAGTCATGCTTTGTACCTACAAGATCCTGCAAAAATCAACTAGAAAATCAACATCAAGTGGCAACTATTGTAAATAGAGTTAAAATGCACAAATGAAAGGAATTCAATGTGAAAAGTAATAATTTTAGGTTGTTCCAGGTCACAACACTAGTTTAAGGCCTTTTCGGGCCATAATTGCCAATTTAAGGCCATGGTAAGCCATAGATGTTTTTGTAATTTTAATGTTTATAATTTTTCTTTATTTTTGATTTTTTTCAAATGTAATGCATAGTCTAAGTGGGTGAATGCATAAAAATTCATGAATAGAATGAAATGCATGATCTAAGTGAGTAGGTGAAATGTAAATGCATAGACTAGTGCAATGCAAATGAAAGTAAAAGATCCATGGCAGGTGGAGACAACGGGTAGGTAGGCACCTAACACATTTTTGGCCAAGGGAGTTCCTTAATTAGGCAATTGTTTCCTCATTTGGTTTAGATTAGGGGATGCATAGAGCCTAGGATCCTCTATGAGGTTATTAGCTTCAACCACTTTTTCAGGTGTGTCAGCCTCATGCATTACGTTGGTTACTTTAGATGCATCACCAAGAAAATCCACCTCCAACACTTGCTCCATGACTATGTTGTGGATAGCTGGAGGGGAGGCATTATCATTGTAGATGATATCTTGACCACATTTGTATGGAAGGTGGACTTCTTGGTGCATGGAAGAGAAGACAACCCATAGTTGAGCTAGCTAAGGCCTACCCAGGATTAGGTTGAAGCTTGGCATCTCATCTATGATAGTTAAATCAATGCTAGTGGGGAATTGCACTCCTACCACAAAGGCTAAGTTGATTATACCGTTGATGATGACAGGTGATCCATTGAAGGATTTTAGACACATGGTTTTGGTTCCCTTGATTTTATTTGCCAAGCCTAGCATATCAATGATGGAGTATACGACTATGTTTCTTGCTACACCATCATCGACATGCACTCTATGGATCAAGCACTACCCAACACATATGCTAATAGATAGTGAAGCTATAATGACCTCCCTTCTTTTGGGATTGACCTTGATTGCATTATCACAAAATGCTAGGGACGTTGAACTCAACTCTTATGGTGTAGGGCGTGACATCATTGCATGGATGGTGTTCTCATCTACAAGGATGCCCTTTGTAATAGGAATGGAGGCCAACATCTGGGCCAAGGCTTGGTAGTGAGCAGATCAGGCCATGACTAGGTTGTACAAGCTCAACATTATGTTCTTTTGCTTGAGCATTTGTTTCACTTGGGTTAGTGCAGCTACAAAGTCCTTGTCATTGACTGTTGTGTTGGCCTTGACTTCCTCCATATGGCTTGAGAGATAGATCTCTTATGGAGGGGACTTGGGCTTAGGTTGCTTGGCTTGTGGTAGGATCCTTAGTGTTTATTTGTTGCTTGCTAGTTATGGCCTTTGCTTCAGCCATGGGGGTTGCAAGGCACTTGTTCGTCCTCTTTTGTTACCATTTGGTAGGCCTACCTGGGTTATTAGTGGGGTTTGTGCTTGAAGGAAAAGAGACTAAGACATTTCTTACTCTTGGACTTTGGGTAAGTGAGGGGCCATCACATTGTGGCACCCTTACGACAAATGGTGGTTTAGGAGTTTTTGTAGGACCAACTCATTGTGGCACCTTAATGACAAAAGGTAGATTAGTGGTTGTTGTTGCCGCATCATGCTAGTTTAATGTCTTAGTGGATGGTTGGTTTGGTTGCCAGTTTAACATCTTAGCAAATGATTGTTGTGGAACCTTAACCACAAAGGGTGTTGTGGGTGCCTGAGCTAGCACTTTGATAATAAAGGAGGGCCTCTTGCTTGTGGAGGCTAGGGGATCCTTGCCTTGCTAGGATGCACACAAATCACAAAAGGTTGTTATGTAGGTTTAGACTTGTCACCTACACTAATAGAGTTTATGATGTAGGGGGTGTCATTGGCATTGGATTGGCTCACTGTAATGTGCACTAGTTAATCCTATTCTATCATTATTTGCAAGTCATCTTGCAAAGCATGACAATTGTTCATATTATGATCAAACATCTGGTAGTAATGATAGTATTTATCCAAGTTGAAATTTTATAGGATCTGGGGCTCGTTTGGTACTACTAAGGTAGGACTCCTTAGTATTTCTCTATACCTATCATGTTTTTGGTGGGTAATCTCTGATATGTGTTTGTATTGAATTTGCCTAGCTTTTAGGAGTTGCTCCAGCAATTTAAAGGGTTCCATCAGTAGTAATGTATACTTTGAGTAATCCTTGGGCTCAAACTTAGGCCTTGGGGTTGCCCTTGCCAATGTAGGTGATTTGGTGCCAAAGTTGATGGCTTTTTAATCTAGAGCTTTGGGCTACATAGTTGTTGGGCCCTAGCTGGTCACTTTTGTGCTTACGGCCACTATTGCTAGTGTTACTTCTTACTTGTGCACATGTTGGTTTCTGTAGGCCACATAGGTAGGGTCATTGCTAGCCTATGCTGCCTCCTCTATGCCCTTTGTTTAGGAAAAGGCTTGGCTAAGAGACTTTGGGGCCAGGTAATATAGCTTGGACTTGATGAAGTTGTTCACTACACCCTTGAAGATGGCCAGTAGGTGTGTCTCTACTAGGGGTTCATGCATTTCACTCAATGCAGCATTCCAACATTGGAGAAATTTTTGCATGGGCTTTAAGGACCCTTACTTAACCTACATGAGCTGGTCAAGGGTTGCTTTAGGGCTTAGGTTGTACCAAAAGCATGTCGCAAAGTAGCTTATGAGATCCTACAAAGAAGAGATTGAGGCCTTGGGTAGTGCAGGATACTAGTCTAAGGCCTTGCTAGTGAGTGACATGGTGAACACGTGCATGATTTCATGTGGCCAAGCTTGAAGGAGCAAGCACTTAGATTGAAATGTGAACAAGTCTGCATTTGGATCCCATTTACCATTGTACTTAGTGAGTTGAGATAGCTAGACCCCAGTTGGAAGAGTTAGGGGTGGGACCGTAGCACTTATGGGGTCATCTTGGTAGAAGTCAACCACCTTAACAGTTCAAAGTAGGTAGTTTTGAGTTGGTTGATCTCTTCTATCAAACTTTGGATTAGTTGGAATGCTTGATCCAAGATTGGGGATGTGCTAGCTAGTTGCATTGGTTGGGATTATGTTGGTTGCATAGCATAGGGTTGGATTGTTGGTTGCAGAGTTTTCTAGTTTAACATCATAGTAGATGATCGTTGCCAATTTAGGGTTGTAGTGGATGCGTTTAGTTGATGTGTTGGTTAAGCAATAGGCGTTGTGACCAAGGTGGGCCACACACAAGTGGGTTGGAGGGACACCATTGGTGCTGATGAGACAGGAGAAATGTAAGATGCCTACATCATCTGGGGTTGGGAGGTGACCCATACATGAGCATAGGGTTCAGAAAATGTAGTGATCTTGCAAGGAAGGCTGAATTAGCATGGTCACCATCTTGGAGAGGATGGATGGACCGAATTGAGGAGGGGCCATACTAAGGAGTGGTTGATGGAAGATGGTGTAGAAGGGGCTCTTGCATTTGGAATAGGCCTCAAACTTATCTTCTTCCTCTTATGAGGCTTCTTTGTAGGTTGTCCCTACATCATGCTCATTTGCACAGATTAGTTGGGACAAAAACTAGTGATAGAACTCTGTGAGTGGAATTATGTCAAATAAGAAGGGGTTGTACTCCTATCGACCCCGATGGACTCATTCGTAATCTTGTTTTGCCTCTAGGTTGAGGTGATCCACTAGTAATCCTACTTGGATCTTGCCACAAATAAAATTGTATTGCTCATGTCTTAGCATGGCATGCTTTGGGTGGATCATGATGTCAAATGTATCAAACACCAACATGGAAGGTTGATCTAGATTCATGTTCACAAATCATGTTGTCAGAGTTGCTATTTGCAAAAAATGGAAAACTCTAAAAACTACAGAAAAATGACTAAGTATACTAGTAGAAAAAAAATGGATAAGCATAAAAATGTAAAAAAAATGGCTAAGTGTAAAAATGTAGAAAAATGGCTAAGTATGAAGACCAAAAAAAA
>MNCI01000461.1:130824-151460 GCA_015680685.1 Gnetum montanum | reverse complement strand
CCTGATGTGAGCATAGGGTTGGAAAAATGCAATAGTTGCTTACAAGGAATGCTAAACTGGCTTGGTCACCATCTTGGAGAGGACAAGTAGACTGAACAAAGGAGGGTTATACTATGGAGTAGTTATTGGAAGATGGTGTAGAGGGCACTCTCACATTTGGAGTGGGCCTCAAACTCATGTTCTTCCTCCTGTGAGGCTTCCTTGTAGGTTGTCCCTACATCATGCTCATTTTCATAGATGAGTTGGAACAATAGCGGATGGTAGGACTCCATGATTGGGATTACGTCAAACAAGGAGGGGTTGTACTTCCATCTATCTAGATGGACTTGTTCATAGTCCTATTTTGCCTCTAAGTCAAGGCAATCCATTGGTAATCCTACTTGGATTTTGGCACAAACAAAATTGTATTATTTGTGGCTTAGCATGGCATGCTTTGGGTGGATCATGATGTCAAATGTATCAAACACCAACATGGAAGGTTGATCTAGATTCATGTTCACAAATCATGTTGTCAGAGTTGCTATTTGCAAAAAATGGAAAACTCTAAAAACTACAGAAAAATGACTAAGTATACTAGTAGAAAAAAAATGGATAAGCATAAAAATGTAAAAAAAATGGCTAAGTGTAAAAATGTAGAAAAATGGCTAAGTATGAAGACCAAAAAAAAATTGACTAAGTATAAAACTACGGAAATTTGGCTAAGTATGAAATTGCAAAAATTTGGCTAAGTATGAAAATGTAGAAAAAAATGGCTAAGTGTGAAAGCTATTGAAAATGGTTAACTCTAGTGCTACGCTAACTATGCTAAAGCTAGCTACGCTCTCTTGAGTGCCCAGAATTTTGGTTAAGTGCCAAAGATACACATTATCTTTTGTCCAACAAGGTTCCAAGGGAACCAATGACCGGGTCCACTCTACACCAACCGGTGGTGGAGAGATCACATGGGACAATAATTACAAAATGTAGAAAGAAATGACAAGGCCCTCCTTCTAGCACCAAGAAACTATAATGACTGAAAAAATTGGTGGCTAGAACACCAAGGGATCAATGGATGCATAGCCTTAACGTTGCCTCTATGTAAGGGCCTTACTAGAAATGAAGGCAAAGTGCCCTAAATGGTCTTATTGATCAAATAGGGATTTTGGCAGTTGCAACAAGGGTAGTGGATGCAACTAGAAGGTGGCGTGGTTAGCCGAAATGCAAATGCAAGCAATGTGAAAAAATACTAAGTGTCAAAGCAATGCTTCATGATGCTAATTGTAGAGCATAGCCAGAGAATGGGGCTAAGTAAGCCAAGGGGTTCAACCGAAATGAGGGTGTCAACTAGCAGAGACTACCACCTAAGCATAGTACAACATGATGACATGTGGAAAAGTGTAAAAAATGTAGAAAAAATGCAATAAAATACTAGAAACATGAGAGAGCAATGGAACACCACCCAAAATGGGAGCATAGTTAACTCCAAAAGGGTCTCAGAAGGTACACAATGTACAATAGACATAGTGGGAGTGCAATCATAGTCTTAGTGGTGTCAAGCCATGAAGTCTGGCACTCGCTGTGATGAATCATGCCTGCCAGATTAGCCACTACAATGTATCATGCGGTGTAGGGCTACAACGGAGCCATGGTGTACTATGGAGTGTAAGGTTGCAATGGGGCCATGGTGTACTATGCAGTGCAAGGATGCCTCTCTACTAGTGTGGTGGGCTATAGGTCTCATTTTTCCATGGAGCTAAGTGCCAAGATGCCAAAATGCCAAATGCCAAATGAAGGTGCCAACTACCAACTAGTGAAAATTGGAAGCCAACCAACCCTTAAAACATTGGGGCACAGGGATATTTATAGGGCTATGATTAGCCCAAAATGCAGATCAGGTACCATGTGGTAGTGTGGTAGGTGGGATTATGAGAAAAATTTAAAAAAATTTCTAAATTCAAAGGTGAGAAAAAAAGTTCAAAAATTTTCTCAACTCTAGTTGCTACTATCCTCCTATGTTATGCATGGGACATGTGATGCACCCCAAAGACAAGGCATAACATGGACACTTAGAAGAATCTAGTAAAAATTGCAGTCCTTGTTCTTACTATGCTAGCTATGGTCTAGAGCATAGTAGGAGGGGTAGCCTCAAGAGTTAGAAAATCTACCAAATGCCTCTTCCATGTTGAGCTAGCTTGACATCTTTTGGCTTAACACTTAGGTAAAACTAGCCACTAAGGTGCTAGCTATGTTGGCTATGCTCTAGAGCATAGCAAGGGTAGTGGAAGTGTAGCACAACACTTATAAAAAATCTACAAAATTGGCCATTTGTGTGTTGGCTATGCTTGCTACACTCTTGAGTGTAGGGGAGCATAGAAGCTATAGTGCTAAGCATAATAGCTACAATGCTAGAGTGTAACACAACACTTAGAAATATTTTGTACCTTGTGTCATCATTCTGACACTTAGAAGAATTTGGACAAAGTGCCACTATTTTAACACTTAGTGAAATTTGTAGTTGAGACGTTAAGACCCAAAATTTTGTGGTGTTTTAGTAGGTATAATAAGCCATCATTTCCAATGTAGCTTTCCACTTATGGTAAGTTTGATGCACCAAGCATATCAAAAATATGCTGGGTGCTATAAAAAGAAAACTAACTTTAGAAATTACACTATCCTTGAGAAGCTACGCTAGGTTTCATAAAAAATATGCTAGCCTTGTTGTGAAAATTAAAGCCCAACAATTGCTACACTAACTATAGGTGGTTCTAGTGTAGGTTTTTCTTATACTAATATAAAATCCATGAAAAACCCAAATTTGGCAATTCCCAAGGAATTTTCAACCTTTTTAATTCTAAATATATACTTAATATAGCTTTTTCCCCATAGGAAGTAAGGCAATAACAACCTATGAGACATTTTTCAACCTCAAAAAGTTAAAGGATGTAAGATTGCAACCCATGAACTACAAACCTCACATTTATAATAAGATCTTACCTCAAGTTTAATGGTGAAGGTTATAATGCCAATAAGTTGCAACATGAATTTTTTTTAGTGTTGTTTCAATCATTCCTCAACATTAGCTTGGAACTACTCATGACTCCTTTTCACTTGGAAGAGCTAGCACTAGGCTACGTCTAATTCAACCACAACTAAATGAAGTCTTTCTTTAAGCTCAGTCTATGATTGACTTGTAGAAGTTTGGATCACATAAAGATGCCTCCTCCATTTTACCTACATGTCCTCTTATCTTTCTTAAGTCTCCTCTTAAGAATTGTGAAAGTTACCTCTTGGTAGAGAATGTACATGTTTTTTAAATGATCCATTTTCTCCTATAGTGTTGGTTTAATCATTGTCATTTCTTGAAGTTTTCTATGCAAGGTGTTGTGGTGACCAAAAATGGTAGCAATTGGAACATCAAGGTTAATGGGTAGATAGCCTAATCCTGAGTCTATGTGAGGGCTTGCTAGGGACAAAGATAGGATGCCCTGAATGGTCTACTTGATCGAACAAGGACTTACTAGATGCAACAGGGATGTAGCGTGGTTAGCTATGGTGCTGATGTAAAATAATGCTAAGTGTTCAAGCAATGTCAACTGTGTTAATGGTGTCAAGCATAGTCAAGATTTTTGGTGAAAATGAGGGTGTCAACATACTAGGACCATCACCCAAGTATGGTTTCAGGCATGGCTATGCAATGAATAGTGAAAAATACAAATAAAATGCTTAAAATGCAAAGAGAAAAAGAGAGAAGTATAACACCACCCCAAATGGGGTTGAATGTAGTTAACACCAAAATGAATTAAAAGATACGTGATGTACAACAGACATAGTGGATAGCATAGTCATAGTCTTAGGGATGTCTAGCTATGAAGATTGAAATTCCACTAAGGTGTTTGTGCTTGGTAGGTTGGCCATTACAGTGTACCATTAATTATAGTGTTCTAGTGGATTGTGGTTGGCTATGGTCATCTATAACTTTACTGATATGTTAACACTTCAACTTTTTTTCCAACCACTTAAATTTTGCCAACTACTTAAATTTTTCCAACCTTAAAAATGTTGAAGGTAGGTGTATTTATAGGGTTAGGTTTAGCATGAAATGCAAGGCAACTACCACATGGAAAAGGTAACGGTTGGGACTATGCTATCATCCAACTACACTCTCCACTGAGGCTGGTGGTATCATGCTTTACTATGCTCTACTGGACTTTGCAAGACTACAAGACTGTGACTAGGCTACCAACTACATGTCTATGCTAAAAGGACCACAAGGTACCTAGAATATGCAATTTTGAAGACTACATTTTGGGACTATACTCTACACTATCTTGTGTGGGATTGAGCATAGTTACAATTTTGGGGTTAAAAAGGAGATACAAAAGAAAGCATTTTGCTAACTACACTTGCCAAAGGTGAGTTGGAGCTAAGCTAAGTGCTTGTGCTATGTTGTGGAGGCCATTGGAGACTATTCCTACTAACTACACTCTCGACTAAGTGAGAGCGTAGTCCCATACTTAGAAACATTTTGCAAAAAATGGGCTTTCATGCTAACTATGCTTTCCACAAGTGGTAGACTACACTCTGGGGTAGTGGAGAGCATAGTCCTAGCACTTAGAAAAATTCTACAAAAAATGGGCTTTCATGCTAACTACGCTCTTCGTAAGAGGTTGACTATGCTCTGGGGTAGTGAAGAGTGTAGTCCCAGCACTTAGAAAAATCTATAGAAACTGGCTTTGTGATGACACTTAGAAAAAATTGCAGACTGGCCTTCATGTTGACTACGCTCTCCACAAGAGGCTAACTATGCTATGGGGCAGTGAAGAGTGTAGTCCAAACACTTAGAAAAAATTGGAATTAGTATGCCTTAGTTTGGAATTGTTGGTGTTTCATTGGCCCCTCTTTGTTGACATCTTGAGGAGTTGCCCTTGAGACATCAACAAAGAAAAGAAAATCACAGCAAACTTGGCACCAACATTGCTCTTCAATACCAAATCAGATGTCATCACAGCATGCTTAAAAGTGCTATGGATGGTGGTATGCTAGCTATTAGGTGAAAAGAGATAGTAAAAGGTGGAGATGATCTATTAGGAATAGTAGGGAAAATGAGGTGCAAACATGCTGGTATGATGTAAGGACATCACAGCTAATGGTGACAATGGCACCAGAGTGGCTTACCCTTGAAAACATTGACCTCTCATTGGAGTGCTCATGAGAGACTCAGTGTGGATTCAAGGCTAGACCAATTGTGAAATTGTAGTGCTTTTGGATTTCTTAGGAATGTGATCTATTCCTTTTGCTATTTTTTTGTTCATTTTCTTTTTTTTCTCTATGGGGAAAAATTTCTTTGGCTTTTTCATGTTGCTAAATGCTTGCTATAAGGTGCTTTTCATCACGTGGCTTATGTGTCACTGTATGGACTTTTCTTTGGTGTTTGCAAAATTGCATTGCATCTATATGATAGGTCTTTCCTCCCTAGGTTGACTTGTGTTACATCTGCCTAGGCTTTGATTAGACAATAGAGGCTTCCCATGGGATGACCTATGTCATGTCTACCTTGGGTTTTGTAGTTTGACTTGAAGAGGGTGCCATGTGGTCACAAGATGTGAATGTCCAAGACATTGCAATCTTCACTATGTGAGGAGTGAAAGGGTATTGGGATGTAGGAGTAGATGTGAGTGGGCTATAATGGGATAAAGAGGACATGTACTCTTGATAGGCTTAGCTAGTACAATCATGCACATTGAAGTAATGTGGTGATTTGCTATTGTAATGAGATGCACCTTTGTATGACCATCCAGGGCTTTGTCCTATAAACACAACTTTGACAAGACAAGAACACCACAAAACAAAAAGAAAAATGCCAATAAATTGTAGGGGGAATAGATGTTGCAAGTGCTCCAAAGGTTAGCAAAATGGTAAGGGGCCTAAATGTTGCAAGTTCTTCAAGGCTACAACAATGGCAAGTGCTCAAAAAGCCAATAAAATGGTGAGGGACAAAGATGCTGCGAGTGCTCCAAAGGCTACTCCCATGGAAAAATCTCCATTCTAGGACTATAGCATGCTTGCCCAAGTGGTGTAGAAGGGGGCGCAAGGGATATTCTCACTTGCAAGAGGATGGAAGGAGTTATTAGTGGCTTCCTGGTAGACCATGGACTTGCTAGTTTAAGATCCTAGTAGACTATGAAACTAGTTTAAGAGCTTGGCACACTATGCTATGCTAGTTTATAGACCTAGCAGACTTCTATATGCTAGTTTAGCATGGTAGTGAATGAATGCTATGTGTGTGCTAGTTTAGTGTTATAGCATATGAGTGTTCTGGTAGTTTAGCATCATAGTGAATGAATGCTATGCTAGTTTAACATCATAGCAAACAAATGTTGTGTCAATTTAACATCATAGCATACGACTGTGTTAGTTTAATGCCATAGCAAATGAATGTTATGCAAATTTAGGATCATAGCAAATGACTATGCTAGTTTAATGTCATAGTAGATGGCCTGTGGGTATATTAGTTTAATGTTGTAGTGGACAAGCTATTGTGCCAATTTAATGTCGTGACCCAAGGATGAGTTGCGCTAGTTTAGCATCATGGTTGATGAATGTTGTGCTAATTTAGCATCATAGTGGATAGTTTTTGTGCTAGTTTATTATCAATGTAGAAGAATGTAGTATTTGTGCCAATTTAACATTGTGGTGAATGAACTATGTGCTAGTTTATAGTGATAGTGAACCTCTATGCTAGTTTAGCATTATAGCATATGACTATGTGATTTTAACATTCTAGCGAATGATTTGTGCCAATTTAGCATTGTAGTAGATGATCTATGCTAGTTTAGCATCATATCAGACAATTTTTGGTAGTTTAGCATCATAGTGGATGATCTATGCTAGTTTAGCATCGTAGCAGATGATCTGTGCTAGTGTAGCATCGTAGCAAACAAGTGCTTACCTTGCTTTGTTGACATGCAATGCTGCATGTTAGATGTAATACAGCTTCAAGTATGAATGATCTACTAGATTGGCAAACTCATTTCCATCTTGATTAGCAAGCTTTAATGATTTATTCTCATAGGCCTTAGTAACTAGGAAAGACCCTTCCTAGTTAGCTAAGAACTTATCTATGGGTTCATGAATGGCCTTGAGGACTAGGTCCCCTTTCCTAATTAAACATTGATGATGGTTGTGACGATGCTTTTATTGTTGCTTTTATTAATACCATTAAATGTAATAAAAAATGAGAAAAAATAATCTAATGAAATTTGCTTAAGTATGCATGCAAGTTGCTATGGAAGGTAAAAGTGTTTTTGTTGGTTTTAGGCCTTGATAGGCCATAGGCATGTCAAACATGCTATTTTGGGGGAGGCCAATCATGCCTAGGAGTGGAATGAACTTGTGCATTTATAGGGCAATGAAAAATCATGATTTCTAGCTAAGTATGGTTGACTACGCTCTCACCCAACTACACTCTCAACTAGACATTTGGTATGGAGCATAGTCCTAGGTTGGTGGATCATTAAATGATCCCAAGAGGGTATATAGGCATAGTTTCACCCTGGTAGGTTTTCATTTTCTTTCTTTTAATCAAGACATCTAGAGTGTATTTTTATCATTGGTATTGTGCTTTTGCTAGTGGAGAGCATAGTTTTGGAAAATATGACACATTGGAGTGGATGCTTGCACGTAGGATTGGTGAACATTGTCAAGGGAGAGAGAGTACTGGGTCATCTACCATAAGCATGCATGGAGGAGAGGAGGTCATTGTCATTAGTTAGGTACACTGACTATGCTATTCCCCTTTTACTTATTTTTGTTTATTTTTTGTGATTTTGGAGGATTTGGAAGCATAGTCCCATGCACTACCACATGTGTTGTACCATGGCAATGGCTACCACAACTATGCACCATTTGCATCGTGATGGTAGGGAGGGTTTTGCTTTGCTATGTTGTGATCTGGGAGGATGTTGTGTTGTGTTTTACAACATGACCATGGAGACCATAGCTACCACTGTGTGGCATAGCCTGGCCACAAAGGGCTATAACTACCATCGTGCACTATCCTCTAGGCCTCTATAGGGTTTGAGGATTATGCATGGGCTAGGGTTATGCATGAGCATGTTTTCACATGGTTGGGGTCTTAGCGTGCATGAGGTTTTGGGAGTTGTAGGGTTCAGGAACCTACATCACTGCAGTTATCGCTATGCTTTGTTGCATGACTGTAGTGGAGGAGTTTGCTGCGGGGGTTTTGGGGGTGCATGTATAGTGCAAGGTTTTTGACCTATGTAGTGTTATGCACCATGGCACAGCTACAAGGTCTGTGACTACCATTACACTCCATGCAACACAGCTGTGGTCTCTACTAGGTCTTTGGTGGTAGCAGAGGCAAGGAGAGGGAGATAAGATTCTACCACACTTTGTTTAGGGTAGTAGTGATGAAGGAGAGGAAGAGGGTAGGACTTGGTAGATGCAATGGGTGTGTGTGCATGATGACATGGTAGCATAGTTGATGTGGCACATGGTAGGGTGACGACATAGTAGGGTAATGATGCATGGAGACTACACTCTCTACTACCGTGGCCAAGACTATGCTCTCCATGTCTTGGAAGCATAGTTGCCATCAAGTGTTTAGTAAAATTTCTTCTAGAAATATGATCTACACTAGAGTAGCCTAGAGTTAGAAAAATTTCATATTTTTTTGAACTACGCTCTTCACTGAGGCAGTTCAAAGTTAGAAAATTTTTACATTTTTTGAACTACACTCTGCACTAAGGTAGTCCAAAGTTAGAAAAATTTGCCAAAATTTTGTTAACTATGTGCAATGCTAAATTTCCTACAAAAATGTGCTATGCCCCTATGAGTGCCAAGCACATCGAACAAGTTAAGCGACATCTTATGCCCACAAAGCCCTAGAGCGTATTGTCAAAAGTGGAAATTCTTGCTAGTATGTATTGTATTTTGCTAGTTTTGCTAATTTATCTTAGTAATTTAATGTCAAAATATGCATCTATGTATGTATACTAACACTTTGCCTGTTTCTTGGTGGTTGCAAGGTATTGCTAAAACTAGTTCTGATAGTAGTTAAGCTCGTGGGCATCCTATGTTTCATGAGTGAAATTTTCCCTAACATGCCTACACTAGATATGTGGGTGAATCATTAGGCGATGTGATTCTGGCAAGGGACTTATGATTTCCTAGAATACCTATTATAGTAGTTCAGTGTGACCATGTGGTCACACTTGGTGGTGGACATTGCTAATGTTATCATTGAGATGTTGTAGCCTAGGGCTAACTAAGGCATCCTGAAGTTCATCTCAAATGAGTTCACTACCAATGTTGATGGGGTAGGTGGTTTGAGCAGAGGCCCTAAGAGTGCTCAGTAGTTATCTAGGATATGGTGCATGATAAGGTTTGCTTGTTATAACAAGAACAACACCTTTTTTATCACACTTTGGGTGCATACCCTGCTCTAAAACCCACCTAGAACTATCTATTGCACTAGAGGATAATTGCTTTCATGGTTCTCATAATGTTTTTCACTACTAGCTCATGTTAAACTACTAATGGCTCATGATTAATTCCAAGTTTAGAGTTGATGAGGAGGGCCTGCATGATGAAGTGGATGCTCTAGCCTTAACCTACATTGCCTTGGAGGAGTTCTCATCTATCGTGAATGTTTGGACAACTATGATTGAGTAGGTGGGGCCCGATCTGGAGTTCTACCTCTCCTAATACCCAAAGGCATATGAGTGATGTAGGATCCATGGTTGGTTAAATAAGGAGTGGGCTACTTATGAGATTAACATCGAGGAGGTGTTTGTAGAACCACCCTTGTCTCACATCTCATTTGTACCACATACATGTCTATGTTTTGGTTCATGTGCTTACTTGTGTATGCTTTTCAATTTGCCTTATTTGAATGTTGCTAATGTTTTTTTTTTCCTTTTATGCTACAGTGGTGGTTACCTCAACCATGATAATAGTAATCACCACAAGTTCCATAGAGGCCACCCTTATCATGAAGTATAGTGATGTGGCGGATGCACAACACTAGCTATGCCACAAAATACTTGATGCACTAATAGCTTAGCTCACGCATGATGAGTTAATGGACCTATTTTTGGCCCTTAGCCTAAGTATCCCAGTGGTCAAAATGGTCACCATCATCAACTCCTTTAGTAGCAACATCAAACAATTTGTCACCCAAGTGCATGTTGTGACAGTAGTGTTGGACCTCAACGAGGCCTTCTTCACCAACCTATTTAGCATCCCTATTGATGGGCTAATGATTATTGATAAGGCCAGTAGGGAGGTAGATTATAGATGAGAGATCAAAGACTAGTTGGGGGCCACCTGATCTTACAAGGGAATATTAATTAAGGATGTTCTAGTGCCTGAGGTGTAAGAGCTCTACCCTCTGTTTTGAACTTGTGCCTCTTCAAAGATGCTATCCCAAGGAAAGATCCTTGGGGTAGAGCAGGCATAGGTGATGAAAGAAGTGCTGCTAGAGTATAGGAGGTTTAACTAGGTAGCATACATAGCCATTGGCCTACATGCAAATATTTCTAGGCTATAATTCAACCTCTAGGTGAGGTCCCACATCCACTTTGTGTTCTTCGTAGGATATTTGCAAAGGTTTGTGAAGCTTCTAGTTATGCGAGATGATGGATGATGGGTGGTATAGGACCACAAGTAGCTATCCAAGCTATGGATCAAGCACATGTTATTGATCACACATGTGTAGGAACCCCCCCCCCCCTTCCCAAAGGGGATCAATGAGTTGTTATCAGTAATGACCAAGGGTCTTGTGGGGCACTCACAAGGGTCCTCTAGTTTGCATCAGGGATGTAGGCAAGGTGGATCATTATATAGTAGAGATAGTGGGTTCTTCTAAGGCCAAGATCAAGAGGCTACATCCTCAAGAAGAAGCTACCCTTGAGATCAGGAAGCCAAGCAACAAGAGGATTTGCATCAAGCTTCAAAGCTTGTGTGTAGATGTGGCAAGTTAGTATGTGTAAACTCTTAGATGTCTCATTTGTACTTATGTATATATTTATATATTTATGTTTTTTATCTTGTGAAATACCATTAATTAGCTAATTATGTGTTATGCATGCTGATGTGTTATATATGTGTATGTGTTAACTGCAAAGGAAGAAGAGAGGACTGTAAAAGAAGCAGCCGAGGCTATAGCAGAGGAAGCACCTCCTCAAGCTTTGGAGGAGGTGGCCCATGGAGATGAGCTTCACAAGGTGGAAAAGACCCTCCAATAGTTGGAGGAATAGGGGTTGATCCAACTCACTAGGAGTGATTTTGATACTATGTTTAATGGTGCTTAGCTGGTTGAGCCCCTTGCACTCACACCTAAGGGCTTGTTAGGTAATCTACTCTTATTCTCATCTATCTTCCCTTATTTCCACTAGTATGTTTAGCTATTTTCATTATTGTGTTACAAAATTAGTTATTCGCACTAGTGGTTCTATATTTACCTACCACATGGAGCCATGTGTAGATATCCTAGATAAATTTTCCTTCATGGAAGGCATCATTGAGAACATGATGGACTACCTACAATAAGTAAATCCTGAGCTTGGTATGTGTGTGATGTCATCCTACTTTATGTTATCTTGCTTACTACTGAAATTCTTAGTTTTAGGCTAAGATTGATGGGTTGTTGTATGCCTATAGGTCCTAAGTTGCAATGGGATCCAAGCAAGGTGGCCAAGGTGGATGCCCTTCCTGACCTTCCTCCTAAAGTCAATCAAGTACCTTGTCACATGTGTAAGGCATCAAACAAGTGTGTGCTTTCTTGTGTGAAGGTATTGTGGGTCTACAGGTACTTGAATGAGCACCTGTGAAAATGCATGCATGAACTACATGAAAGGATGACTAGCGAGGATGAGAAGATCAAAAATATTTAATCCAAATATGACTTCTTAGCATCTAGATCATAGGGAGATAGCACCTAGTGCACCTCTGAGATCATATATGCCAAATATTGGATAGCTCACAGAGGTAAGAACAAGGTTACACGAGAGCTAATAGAGCAACAACTTCAAATAAACTTGCTCATCTAGAAGAACTAGGATTGGAGGAATTATAGCACCAAGGTCTATTCATGGGGATAGATGTAAAAGAATCACAAGCATCAATATAAGCAAGGGTGTGACATGTACCAGCAATGGTACAAGGAGGAGTCTATTAAACATTTCCACCTCGAGATATTTCTTGAGGGGATTGGAAAAAGGTAGGCATCTGACTTATTTGAGAAAATTATGTTGTGAGTGAGTCTCCTATAAAGGAGATCATAACCTCCTCTGAAGAGGCCTCTACTACTACAATTTCTATGGAGCTACCTGCATGGACTACCATGGACAAAGGCAAGATTCTTGTGGGTATTGACTTTGGCTAGGAGGACTAGATGCAAATTTTTTAGGGTAAGATCATCCGACACTTGGAGGCTAACCTTGAAAATTTATCTCTAGAACTCACTGATCCAGGACTCTCACAAGTTAGTTTTTTTATGCTTTTTTATATTTTGAGTTAGATTGTAGAGTTCATTTTTGCTTACTTACCATGCATATTTGCTATGACGATGGTAGTTACCAGGTGATGTTATAGGCCCCAACAACATGGTGGAGGAAGCAGAGCCTCCACTCCCACCTAGCACCATTGGTTGAAAATGACCATATGTACCCCTTACTTGGCTTTTTTGCTACTTTTTGCTATATGATACTATTCATGTTATGTATTGATATTCATACAACATTTGATGGATGATTATTTCGTATGTGTAATGTGTAAACTTTTATCGCTATATGGTCGTTTGTTATGCTTATATTGTGATGTGGTGAATTAATGTGCTAATTTAGGATTATGTAGCGATGGTTTTACTATGCCATTGTGGGCCATAGCAATTTTGTTTTTAGTGTAAAGCTTTGATGGACCCCACACGAGTTTAAGGTCATAGTAGGAGGGCCAATGTTAGTTTTTTGGCCATTTCAAGTCGTTTGTTGCTAGTTTAAAGCCATAGCAAGCCATGTTGATAGTAAGGCTATTTTAGGCCATTGGTTTTGCTAGTTTAAGGCCATTCTAGACCACATGTTTCTAGTTTAAGGTCATTTAGGCCATAGTGATAGTTTATGGTTGTTCCAAGCTATGGGTTGCCATTTTAAGGCCATTACAGGCCATAATGATAATTTAAGGTCATTTTATGGCATGGTGTTGCTAGTTTAAAGCCATTCTAGGTCATAGTAAGGAGGCTAAAAGTGATAGTTTTAAGCTATTTTTAGCTGAAATGATAGTTTTAGGCCATTTCAAGTCATAATGATGGGGATCAATGACGATAGTTTAAGGTTGTTCTAGGCTGCAACATTGCCAGTTTAAGACCATGGTAGGCCAAGTGTTGCTATATTTATTTTTGTAATTTTTACTTTTATGATTTTTGTGCATTTTGATAGTTTTTTATGCATTAACCTAATAACTGCTAAAGGGCAAACTAGATGAGTGAACATGTAAACTAAGTGGGAAAATGTGTAAACAAAGTAAATAAATGCATAGATAAAGAAAGTTTATGCATAATAACTAGAAAATCATGCTAACTTGAGTGAAATGAATGCATCATAAGCAAAAAGGTAAAATATAGGATGCGTAAAAGCAAATGGCAAGTAAGCACTAATGCTTTTTGGACTAAGGGAATACCTTAGTCACATAGTTGCTTCCTAACCTGATGTGGGTTGTGAGGTCTATAGGGCCTAGATTACACTATTTGGTAGTCTCCTTGACCCTCACTTGCTATGTTGAAGGGTAATTCTACCCATAAGGCATCTTCCAGTAGGTCACCAGATTCTTCTACCTTTGTGGGTGTGTCCACCTCATGTGCCTCATTCTCATCCTTTTCTACGGACATATCATTAGGGAAATCCACCTTGGACCCTTTCTCTATATCTATGTTCTTGATGGCCAAATGGGAAATTTTATCACCATGGATGATAACTTTTCCACATATGTACAAGAGGTGGATTTCTTGGTGAATTGGGAAGGAGATGGCTTGTAATTGGGCTAGCCAAGGTCTACCCAATATTATGTTAAAGCCTGGTCCTCTATGATGATGAATTAAGCAGTGGTAGGGAATTGCTCCCTTGCCATGAAGGCTATCATGGAAATACTCCTAACGATGACACATGACCCATTAAAGGATTTTAGGCATGTGGTTTTTGTTGGCTTGATTTGGTCTATGAGGTCTAACTTATCAACAATGGTGTATGGGATAATGTTGGTTACTACTCCATCATCAACGTGCACTCTTCGAATTTTGCATCAACCAACATGTATGGCAATGAACATGGGTGCTATTATGACCTCACCCTTCTTAGGGTTGACCTTAATTACCTCATCATGAAATGTGAGGGATATGGAGCTTAATTCCTATAGCACAAGGGGAAACATCACCATATGAATGGAGTTCTCATTTTCTAAGATGTCCTCTATGATAGGAATGAAGGTTAACATCCACACCAGTGCTTTGTGGTGGTCAGATGAGATCATGATTAGGTCATATAGGCTCAATGTTATGTTCTTTTATTTGAGCACTTACTAATTGGGGCTAACGCATCCACAAAGTCTTTGTCATCAATGTTAATAGTGTTTATGGCATAGCTGGCATCATCTACATTTAGAGGATCCTTGTACACCCTCATGGATTGGTTTTGCAACCTAACTAGGTTTGTAGCATTGAGGACCAGCTTGCCTCTATTGATCATCTTTTGAAAATCATCTTGTAGGACTAGGTCAAAGTCCATGCTATGATCAAACAACTGTTGGTTTGGTTTCCTTGTATGCTTGTCCCTATCTTTCCTTGGATTAGTTGGAGTGCTTGGTCTAAATTTTGGGATGCTCCAACTAGCTACACTAACTATGCTATCTACTATGTTGGTTGTGCAACCCATGACCTAATTGTAGGTTGTAGAAGCACATGAGGTGCTTGATGCATCAACTGTGTTAGAGAGATAGTGATTAGGGTAAGCCACACACATGTGGGTTGGACAAATGTTGAGGGCACTAACAAAACAAGCGGGATGTAGGGTTCCTGAATCATTTGGGGCCTAGAGATGTGACATATGTGGACATATGGCTAAGTTGACATGATTGTTATTGGCAAAGATGGTTGCATAGGTTGAGATGATGCCATGAAGGGCAAGTTGAAGGAAGCTATTGCATCTTAATGCATGTATTATGTCTAACGGATTGCCACTACAAGCGTAGATCTAAGCCTAACAAAGTGGGAAGGTGATGTAAGTGTTATGATCATCTCGGAGAGGATGAATGAACTAAGCTAAGAAGGGTTCAAACTAGTGATTTCTTATTGGAAGATGATGGGAAAGAGGTTCTCGTGTTTAGAGTGAGCTTCAAAATCATCCACTTACTCTTGTAAGACTTCCTCATAGTTAGTCCCCACATCGCACTCACTTGCTCAAATGAGCTAGGATAATAACTAGTGGTGGGACTCTTTGAGTGGGATGATGTTAAATGAAAAAGGAATATACTCCTATCCAACCCTATGGATTAGTTCAATGTACTATTTTGCCTCCATGTCAAGGTGATCTATATGTAACCCCACTTGGACCTTTGTACATATGAAGTTGTATTGCTCATTGCTAAGCATGGCACACTTTGGGTCTTGGCTGCATAGCCTAAGGGATTACCTTGACCTAACCATCTTGAAATTTGCAAGGTTGTCAATCCTAATCTCTTATTGGATAGCTAAGATATCAAGTGCATTTGAAACTAACATTGGAGGTTGATCTAGTTCATGGTTGCAGATCGAGTTGTAAAGGGAAACTGTGAAGGTTTTTGGCTACAAAATATAGTGGACCAAGCTGAAACTAACTCTATTTTGGTTGATATCACTAACTACACTCTCCACTCTGGAGAGTTGACTACACTGTCTATGCTGACTATGCTGACTATGCTATCCACTATGAAGAGCCAATTATGCTCTTCATAATAGAGATCTAACTACATTTTCTATGCTGGGGACAACTATGCTCCAATTGAAGATAATGTGAGCTTAGCAAAATAGTGGAGAGAAGTGTAGTTTGGGGTTTTCACGCAAGATCCTGAGGGGACCAACTATAGGATCCAATCTACATCGATGGATCAATGGATAACTACAATGTAGAGAGCTCACGAAACAACCTCAAAAAAGCTTCAAAAAGGGTTTGGTCCTTCTTCTAGTGCTAGAAACTATGGTAATCAAAAACATTAATGGATAGAACACTAAGGTCAACAGGAAGATAGCCTAACCCCGAGTTTGCATGAGGGTCTGCTGGGTATAGAGATCGGATGCCCTGAAAGGTCTAGTCAATCGAAAAAGGACTTATTAAATGCAACGAGGGTGCAACATGGTTAGCCATGGTGCTAATTCAAAATGATGTTAAGTGTTCAAGTGGTGTTAATGGTGTTGAGTGTGGTCAAGTTTTTTGATGAAAACGAGGGTGTCAACATGTGAGGATCACTACCCAAGCACATTTTTAGGCATGGCTATGTGATGAAATAGTGAAAAATGCAAATAAAATTCTAAAAATGCAAAGAGAAAGAGAGAGAAGTCGAACACCACTCCAAATGGGGTTAAGCTTAGTTAACACAAAAATAGGTTAGAAGGTATGTAGTATAAAACAAGTGTAGGTCCTCCTAGCACTAAGTGTAGGTCCTCTCCACTGCTCTATGAGACTAAACAAGGATACAAAAATGAGCCATGGGTGGATCATCTACTAATGGAGGAGGAAACTAGAGTAGGTCCTCCCTTATTACTTCACCACCTACAATGGCTTTTTTCATTTTTAAGGAATTTTTACCAAGATCTTATGAACCTTCAACATGAATTATGAAAGCCTTTCTCTCACCTTTGATGTGCATTATAGGTTAAAAACCACCACCAAGAAGACATTCCTAGCTTTGCCTAGTGTTTAAACTATGAGATCTAGAAATAGATCTACTAAGTCATGGCACCTACATTCATTGAGATGTTTGAGGTGTGGTTAGTACTTTTGATTAGTGTTGGTGGAGCTAGTCTAAAGGTTGTATACAAGATACAGTTTTTAAAGGCATCTCTTCCTCCAAGTTAAGTACAACTCCAATGATCTTAGGATATCATCTTAGAGAAACCACCATCATGTTCTCATAGTCTACCATTCCTACTATCATGAGATGTCTTTCCACATGGTTGACTATGCCTACTAGTTCACAGAGTTTCAAAATTAATCCTAGAAAGGCATAGATCTCTCCTTTATGTTTGGCCACATCTTCAATTTTTTGGATCATAGAGAGAAGATAAGAGATATTGATAACATACTTTCTGATCATTATAATCACAATCTTATCTCCCCAAGTAGATATATCCAATGGTCATTTGATGGACATGAAGTTATGGATGATGATTTTGTACATGGCATTTTGGACCAAGGGAAGCTTAGACATCTCTACCTTAGCTTTTTACATATCAAAGCCCTTCAACATAACCTTTGATCTTAGCTTGGGCTCAATCTTTTGGGTTTGTGACCACCAATTATTTGCTAGTTCATTTAAAAATCCTATAGCCTATGAGATTAGCCATGTGAAATTAGGAATAGCAACTTCACCAATAAAATTCATGGTACCATTTGTAGCAATGTTCTAGTAGAATTCCTATAATTCGTAGTAGTATCATTTGAAGGGTTGGATAGTTGTAGAAGCCTATTTACTATAGCAACTACTTGAGCATACGATGACTAAGTTCAATGAATTTATGATAGCTTCTCTCTTCATGAATGGATCATTATTGGACATCATGAGCACCCACACCCTCTAGAATGTCATCAACATTTTTTTCTTCATCTTCTACCAACTCTTTCAACACTTGTTCAATCACTTGCTACTACACATGTGATTGGCCCAAAGATTGAGAATATGATTGCCTACCTCTTGATCTACTTTTGCATGAAGTAGTTTCTAGAACAAGGCATACTATTGGCACATTTTGGCCATTTCATGGAACAGGGTAGCAATATAGATATATAAATATATTATGATACACTGGGCTTTACAAAAACAAAGTCTAGCAGGATTATGAAGGAAACAATCAAGGGTCTACGTATTTATGTAGTAGCAGGTCTAGTCTGTGTGCTGGGTTGTTGCAGATTTTTGTGGGTTTGATTTGTGGAATGCTAGAATCTGTCTTTGGGTTGTGTGTTATTTGAGAGTCATCATCACAAGGAGGAGCAACCATGGAGACCATGCATAGTTGGAGAAATGATAATTTTAGAGAAATCAAATTTGTTAGTGAAACCTTTGAGATCCACAAAACTTCAAACACTAATCTGTAGTCAAGAAACCAATTAGTGAAGTGAAAAGGTGCCCGCATGGCGGTGACCATTTCTACACAATGTCATCTTCACAAATAAGAATCGGATCAGGAAGCAAAGCCACCAAAACCCACCGTAGAGAAGATTCTGCAAAAATGGAGAAAGAATGGAAAAAAATGGGCATCAATGTCTTAACAAGGTTGATGGCATGCTCAATCAGCACATCTGTGATGTATCTCTGCAACAAAACTATGAACAACTACCTCTGCAAGCATCTGGACCTTCACTTCCTCGTAAAACTCACAGATATCGTATCTGCAGGCAAGCCACGACGAAACACTGCAATGCCAATTTCCTATGTAAATCCTCGAAAAATAGGGTGTTCTCTTGCATTATTCGAATGCACTGGTGTTTGATCTTCATTCTTTGTAAATCCTCTTCTTGATGGCCTTCATTTGCAAAATCGTTAACATTAGTGTGACGGAAGATGAGATCTACACCATGGCCAAGAGTGAAGATAAGGAGATAATCCTTTCTGCATTTTCGTTGAGAAATAGCAACCTCTACAACATCATCACGGTCAGTAGCTTTGGCGTTTCTTAGAATGAGGTTCTGCACTAAATCGCTTTCATTAAAGCTGCTAAAATTATGGAGAAAATTAGGGCTTCCGCTGAAGCTTTCAATATGAAAAGACAACGAATAGGAAGAGGTTTAGTAGCAGGTACAAGCCAGGATGTTTCTGAGCTGGAGCATGGACAAGGCCATGTGGTCCATTGTTGTTGCTGTAGCGCTCACCAGAATCATCATCTTGGGCTATTCCTGGTACCATCTCTGCTTGCAGAGGAACAAAAAGAAGAAGGAAGGGTCCCTGTTCCTGCGCCTACATCATTTGTTGGCCCTGTTTTCATAGCAGCAGAGCACTAGATATAGATCTAGATTTGGTTTCTAGGTCGTCGTCGGATTCGAGGTTGTGCACTGTAGCTCTAAGAACAATCTCGCGGCCATGCCAAAAATACAAGATATACAATCCCAGTACTCCCAACTCTATTATCCACAAAATGACCCTGATGTTGATCCAAATTTCAAGTCATTAACAGTGACAGCAACTTTGAAGATGATAAACTAAAATCTGCTCATACAAATGATTGTCCAGCATGAGCGTGTTCATACAAACAATGGCCAGACTCACCAATGGCATCTTCATGCTGAACCTGGACTATGATGACCATTACACAAACTACATAATGGCAAGAAATTCTATGTGTTGACACTATAAACTATATACTATCTACATGATTAAACTATAATCTACATAACGTGACACTTTCTTTGTGTTGAAAACGTGAGAGTGCCACTCCATTTATGCATTCGGTTGTACAAACTTACATATATATTTATATATTAACCCATCCATGTATGCATCAACTCCATGGTTATTATCTCTACTACTATGATGTAAATAATAAAAAAATATTTTATGATTTAAAAAGGGAATTTGTGCAACAATTGTTCAAAGTCCCATGTGAATTGAACACTTATCAATTGAAATGGTGGTTATAACCACCACCAAGGCCACTTGTCAACTATAGCCTTTTTGTCTCCATGGTGACCACTTGGCAACTGAATAGGCCACTTAGCAACTGCATGGGACACTTGTCGACTATAGCTTTTTTTATCTCTATGGTGGTTATAACCACCCAAAATAGTTGTAACTTACCTAACTACCTTTGAACCCTATAAAAAGGCTTTAGAGGACAAGGAGGGGGACAATACAACACACTTTGGAAGAGTTGGGAAGACTACTAGCTCTTACTTGGAGACACACTTTGGGTCTTGGATGAGCATTGTAAAGAAGAAATTGTGAAAGATTGCTTGTAAGATGACTGGCTAAAGAAAAGATTTCAGCCTCTTTGTCATAGTCCTATGAGTTATGCTTATTATTTTTTATTTTGTTTAAATTGTTTAGCTAGTGGTTTAGATAGTATCATCCTTGGCAAGTAATTTTGGGATTTTTAGATTGCTCTTATTGTTCTTGTTGCATAATTGAAAATTTCTATTACAATTTTTCCATAGAAGCGCTTGTGTTTGAAAGCATTAAGAGCATTTTAATAGTGAATTTTATTATTGTGCAACGTATAAGAACTACTATTGGAATTGTTGTAAGAGAGCCTCTACTTGTAGTCATGCTGTTGAACAATTCAATAGTCAAGAGGGTTCAGAAAATCTTTGGTATTTTGATGGGACCAAAATAGCTTCTTTTTATCTTTAAAGTGAATCTCTGTGGTATTTCAATCAAAAATTTTCAATTCTTTTGAAGGTTCT
>MNCI01000461.1:87667-130720 GCA_015680685.1 Gnetum montanum | reverse complement strand
TGTGCTCAAATGTTTTTGCAAAATTTTATTTTTTACAAGTAGGTATTATAAGGACCATGTAGACTAGGTAATTGAACAAAATAGGAACTCTGAACAACTCACAGTACTTGGCAAAGTTGGCTGAATCTCTTATTGATAAGTCATTTGTAGTTTACACACAACACAATCGTTTCATTTTTCACAACCACACACCGCAACAACACACACACATACTCACATTAACTACTGAGTCTATTTGGAGGTATCTGGGCCTTGGTGTTGCTAGAGACTAGTAAGCACCTAAATCCTGTTTGAGGACACTCATTGGTAGTCGCGTCCCAAATGATCGCCAACACATACAAGTTCCAGATTGGGAGATCTAACTTCTTCTCCCTCTTCCTCCTCAAAAATCAATGGTTCATAAAAAGGTTTATAAACATAGGTCTAATATTATGTAACCTCAATCCTTCTTGGTCTATAAATCTTGAATCTTAATTACCACAACATGATAAGTTGTAAAATCTACTAAAAATCAAGTTTTCCTGGTCATCATACTACCATTAAGAAAATTGCATGCAAAAATAATTATAAATACAACCCTTGGGAAGTACTAGAAAAACATCATTACTACTATTAAATTATTATGTACATGGGAAAGTATGATTAAGATAGAAATATTTAAATAACTACAAAATACATTAAATGAATACCTAAATTAGTATCTCTCCCCCATGACTAAGTTACAAGATACAAAGCTTGAATCATAGCTAGAACATCAATGATAGAAAGAAGTTAGAAGAATTCTTGTAGAAAGATTACCAATTTATCCATTAGGAAAAAACAATAGATTTTAGCTTATTTTTGAAGACCAAATGTAAGGAAAGTAAGAAGAATTAGAAAGGACAAAGTGTCAAATGCATTTAGAAGCCTCCCACTCTTTATAGTGGCTCATTGGCATAGAGTGGAAGTGCATTGACATATGGGAATCAACACTCCTATGCTAATGTAGGAGGTACATTAGCACATCCTTTCAAGTAAAGGAAAATATCCCAATATTAAACCTACCTTCTAGTACCTCTGAAGCTCCACACAAGATCCTCAATATGTCAACACCCTAAATTGATCTCACAAGATGTCCAACGAGAAAGATTATAAATGCATTATAAACTTATCTCAAACAACATCATGGATCATTGGAAATAAGTTGATTACTAAGTACATGCATTCCCATGAATCTAATACTAGAGAAGTTGGCTTAAAATAATAGGAGAATGATTATAGAAACAAAGATAATGAAATAGAGGCACAATGGAGATAAATAAATATTATTTATCATGGTCTAACTTTGAAGTACTAAAATTCAAAACTCACACAAGTGAAAGACTAATTAAGCATCATATGCAATGCAACCCTCATGATTGTTAGAAGATAAGCTTTAACTCAATTGCATATGATGTTAACTCACCAAGGATTTACAAGCAAGTCCTTCCTAGAGTAGGAACTTATCTTTCTTTCCCTCAAGAAATCCATTAATGATGCACCCATAGATTCTCAATAATCTAGTGAGATAGGAGCATCAAACATCAATATATCCCCTTGTTTGGCCATATCTCATCTTCTACTTTTCTTGATTGACCTTCATCCATACACAACCATGAGAAATAATTGAAATAGAAGAGATGAAGAATCAATAATGGATGAGAGTGAAAAAGAGAGAGAGTGTAACATTAGTAGATTTCCAATCAACTATTCAATTAGCTCATGAAGCATGTAAGCATGTCCTACATCCCATGAGAGATCTATTATCATATCCTTTCACTACTACTTCTCTAAACAATAAGGATTAGCCTTCAAGTCTTCCTTCCAAGCACAAGGTTACATTGACCACATCTAGTTCCATCTAGCCTTGATTGTTATGTGGTCTAAACATTAGTGTAAACCAACCAAGGTAATGTGCCATCAAACATACAGAAGTTAATATTCCAATTTGGTTTTCCTCCATCCATGCATGTAAGCATAGTAGCCTTAAGGCTAGCTCTACTAGAAACCTCTAATTGATCCCCTTAGCTACATGAACTAATTCTCCATCTTAACAAAAAGCACAATACCATGAATATTAAGAGAAAATTTTTTTGGCTCAAATATGGTCAATGATAAACATTTTTAACCCTTGGAACAAATGATTAGGAACTTGGATGGAAGTAATAATTAGCATTATCAAGATTCATGAAGAAAAAAACTTCCAAGCATTCATGGCCATGGGTTGGTATGAGTAAGAGATTATCTTGAACTACAATATTATGAGAAGTCAAGTGATTTGTACAATGGGTTAAACGTAAGAGAAGTTTTTATAGGCATAATTTCAACCACTAATTTAATCTTAGGTATGAGTAACTATGAGATCAATTTCAATGATAAACATACCAATTTGTATAATTAATAAGTTTAAAAGTATACTACTTTTACCATTACCTATTTTCTCTTTTCTCTTTCTTGTTTTTTTTTTCAAGTTTTCTTTTCTTTTTATCATTATTTTTATAATTTTTTTATTTTCATCATATATTTTTCTTTTCATTCTTTCATAGGAAAATGGTTGTTTATGAAGCATCAAAATCATGAAAATGATCATAGTGCTAGATCACCACCTAGAATCTTTGACTTGTACAAACATGAGAATTCATCCTCCACCACATGACACACATAGGTTCATGGAATCATAGATATTTTTTGACCAGGATGACCAAGCAATGTACCATGTAAACACCCTTAGTCCAATCAAAATTATTAGATCCATCAAGTGATCACAAGGACCCTTAATGACATAGCCTTTCTATGTCAATGATCATGACCTTGTTCATGATTCTGAAGCATACACCCTAAGGTGTGAATCCATCACCTACTTGTAGTTCCAAGATCATCAACAACTCATAGTGTGATTCCTTGCTTCCTACTAAATCTAAGTCTAACTCACTGGTAATTGATAGAAGAAAAGTGGATGAACAAATATTATTACATGGGCATTCTATTAATCAATGCTCCATGTTGGACCTGTTAGACACTCTCACATCATCATCACATCTATAGCTCATCCATCCACTATTCTCTTATTAGGTGAGCATTCATAAAGCATCTTAACTAGTTTTCACAAAAACACACAAATAAAAACACTCAAAAAGAAAATAAAAACATTAGAATTAATTATCTATTAAGTTCAAAAAGAAAATAATTCTAGCTAAACATAGTAATCTTTATTAATTACACAAATGGAAATAATAGAAAAATAAAATTTTGACATGATAAGAAGGATTTTTCCCTTACAACTAATCCATGTCTCTTACCTACTAAGCCTTTTGGTGGTAAATTAAACTTTAAGCATGCTCAGAGGTGATAGATGTTCATAATGATATACCAAGTGTTGCACATCAAGTGTCTTATCTAGCTCTCTTGAATGACACATATGTATGATGCAACAAGATAGAAAGGATCATATGGTTTTCTCTTATAGTTCATCATTCCAATTCCATCCCTTCTACCAATACTTAGATGGAGATCTTGCAAAACCAACCTAGCATTTACAGTGCTTAACTAGGCTCTTCCCAAGATATTAGGAAGATTCTCTTCCAAGTTATCTTTTGATCTAAGCATTAGGAAATCAATGGGTTATGACCAACCTATAATAGAAGTGATTAAATTACATACCTATCCCACATGATATGCATAGCATTGGTCCAATAGCTCTAATCCAATGTTAATATGCTTGAGGGGATGAAGCCCACATTTAAGGTACTATTGCAATGAGATAAGATTGACTTTCAAACCAAAGTCACAGAGAGCTAGACAAATATCCTTTTTATCAATTTCAATCACCACCATGGGGTTACCAAGATCTAGTCATTTTTTGGGTAAATATCATTCTTTGACTACCTACATAGTCAATGTAAATATAGAGATGGTAACAATATCACCATCAGGTGCAATTGTGATATCTTCAGTAGACATAGCAATGGAACTCATGCCTAAAGTAGATATTGCAAGTGAATTATGATTAGGGGTGCTTCTCAAAAACTAATGAATGTGAAAATTTATTGAGCTTGAATGATTTTCCTCTCCATAAGGTAAAGAAAATGATATAGACCTAGTCCTATGGTTTTCACATCTATGCTTGCAATAAAATTTCTTACCATAGGACCTCAAACTCCCCCTTCTTCGCACCCCCCCAAAACCAAATTAATAGATGACTTGTAATATTAGCTAGATACATGGATAGAAGTAGGATCATTACTATAGAAAATAGTACACATTTTTTCATACCTTGGTTGCAATTTACTGGGTATCCCACCTTACATAGTGTGGATCATTGAACTTAAAAGGAGGGGGGAATGATGAATAAGTTCTCTAAATTAAAATTATTTCGGCAAAGCACACACACACCAAATTTAATGTGGTTCCCTAACTTGGGTGGTCCACACTTAGAGGGCATATCGTAAGCATACCTCCAAACTTTGTTGCTCTCAAATGTAGTTTGAAGGATACTATACCCTACAAGGTCCTGACAAGCTTAGAATGTGGTTTCCAAGATTTTACAACCTTTATAATCTTGAGCTCTGCTCCAAAGTATTGTGGTGCTACACCAACACTCAATCCCATAGGATCCCAACAAGCTCAAGCAAGATGCCTTCCCACAAGAAGCACATCAATCCCATAGGGCAACAAGGGAGAACAAAAATTATAAGGGATGAATGCAACCTAGTTTGCTGATCCTTGTACTTTGATAAACAACACACTTTACAACAAACAAATGATACAGTAATGAGGAGGAACAATGATTACAATGATTGTCAAATGATTAAATAATGATTGTACAAATTCTTTCAATTTTACCAATGAGAATGATGTCTTCTTATAGCCACTATATTTCTAAATTCATCTTCAAACTTGTGCAATATCTAGCTAACATTCATGGAAGATGCCTTCTTTGTGGTTGACACGTCTTTCTGCATTTGGTCTTCATTCTAGGAAGACATCTTGATCTAGTGAAATATGTCTTTCTAAAACTAACCTACATTCTAGGAAGACATCTTTGTTTGGTAAAGACGTCTTTTCTTGATGAAAGACATCTGTTGTTTTACAAAGATATCTTTGCTTGTGCATCTTTTAGTTCTTCCAAGATGTCTACTGTTTTTTGGAGACATCTTTCTTTACCTTTCTTTGCATGATGAATTCTTTGTTCCTTATTCATCACCTTGCACTTATACATGCTTCAATGATGACAACTTTGGTTGTGAATTATTTGGTCCTTGTCCATGTTCTTTGAATTCTTGCATGTTCTCTTGAGATCTTGTGGATGACCTTCTTCTTTGAGCTCTAAACTAGTTCATTCCTTATCATCAATGTAGGCTTTATCTCACCTTGGTTTTCCATGTACATTTTCCTACAAACACAACAATCACATAACCATACAAACAACCTTTGGATCAATTTTACTTAACATTTTGACACACCAAAAGTTCCACAATCTCCCTCTTTTTGGTGATGTCCAAAACTTAAGAAAATGGGTTAGTAGACAAGCAAAAAGCTCCAAATATAACATAACCTACTCTCCCCATTTTTGAACAACATCAAAAAGGATAAAGCGCATAAATTGCTTAAAGTGTCATCATAAAAGAGCAATATCATATAATATGCATAACCAACTACATGTGATAATCTGAAAGAGGTAAAAATATTTAGCTAAGCAAAGAGTACACATTTTAATGCACTAAGTTCCAAGAAGAGCCATCCCTAATTTATCAAGAATTGATCCAAGCCTTTCAGGTAATATTCAAACTTAAAGCTTGAAGTGAAGTGTAACCCTTGAATATCAAATAACCTATCTCTAAATCAATAAGTCATTAGTAGTAAATATCCCATGGTAAACATATGTGTATCACACAATTTGAAGCCAACCATGCCAAATTTTAAATTCTTGAACTAGGAAGTACATCTCAAGGCAAACTATTCAAAGGATGTTTCAATCAAAACCGTGGATACTTTGCCATATATAGAATGATCATTTTTTTGCTTATTTTTCTATAAGGAATAATATCAACTATTTGCATTCGTTCATAAAAATATAGGTACTTCTTGCTTCAATTCTTCCTTGAATATCGCATAGTTGGACTAATAATACATTGAGATACGCTCTTTTTAGTTCAAAAACAAGGATCTAAAACTAATCTAAAAAGGACTAACAACAAAAAATTTGATGCCAAGGATCAAAGATAGATCATTTAGGAACAAGCAACCTATCTATATGAAACAATTATTTCATTGAACCTTGTATGTCTATACTCAACCAAAAATTTCTTACTTGTAAAACATTAACAAAAGGATATGAAAGCCATGAGAAAAATATTCATACAAGGCAATGCAACAAACACAACCATTTATCAAAAAAAAATGATAATCATGATGATAGAGAAATTTGTATATACTCATATACCTCATTTTTTACCAAAGGATATCATGAACACAAATCCAAGACTTTACCATCCTCTGAAAAGAAAATTACCTCTTTATGTCCTTATCTTGCTCATTTTGGAATATAATGTTTTACTTTTTGAGTATTTCTTGGTTAAAGTCTCCAAAGACTCCCCCTACATTGGTGACCTCCAAGATGATGATGGATAATGAGGAATAGGCTCCTCCTACATGTGTAACTCTTCTTGGGCATCTAAAATCAACTTTTAAGCATTGTAAATCACCAAAGACCTTCAACTATAGGTCAACATTAAGGTCAAATTTGGAGACTAATGCCTTCAATTAGTAATATTGATAGAATATTCATAAGATTATCTTATTTCATAAATGACAAAATTATCCCAAAGGGAATGAGCTTAGAAGCAAATCATCACAAGAAGTTCAGATTGGACATGATTGAAACAAGACAAAAAACCAAACAAAAAAATATTACAAGATAATGACCCAAAGAAAATCAATACAAGCGCTACACTACATATTTCCATGAACCAAATGCATCAAGCTCAAGGATGAATGTATGAGATGCTCTAAAAGATTATTAAATCATAATTTTATTCTAGAAAAGACATAAAAATTTTGGATTTCTTAAATTATATACTTATAATTTAACTAGCAAGCAAAGACATGGAAACTTACCTTGACTTACCTTGCTTGCTAGTGAGGAGAGAAGATTATTAGAGTTTGAGATGAGGTTTCCTATCATAAAGTACCTTCTCATCCTTAGGTTCTCTTTCATTAGATCATGTGTGTGATGTCTCTATTTTTTCATGTTTTTTATGATAAAACCCTTGATTACTTATGGCATTATTTTCACTTCCCCACTTCTTTTCACTTTCAACTTTTGGTGCTTGCACAATTTCCTTACCCAAGCCTTTTTGACAAGACAAAGCATTAATCTTAATTTGATCATCATGATTATAGTTAAGAGTTTGCTAACTACCACAAGTTTTACACACAAATAAAGTGTTTTCCTTATGATCAAAATTATCAAACCTAACTATGCTTGAGCTTGAATTTTCATGTGTAACTTCCTTCATCTTTGGCTATTTTTCAAGAGTCTCATCTTCTTAAACTTTTCTATAATCCTTATTAAAATAGGTTAGTTGTTGAATCATAGCTTTTATGTTTGAGATCTTAGCTATCACTTCAGAATGGATAACATCTATCTTAGAAATTACAAGTTTCTTTGCCTTCCTAATCAAATAATGTAAAAGAGAAATTTCTTCTTTAAATTCACTATACCTTTTGTCACAATTATCCCTTGTTCAATCATATGAGAGGAATTTTCATCTATAAGTGCCATGCATATGACATGTGAATCTTTGGAAGAATTACATGGCTCTTCTTTACTTTGCTCACCATCATTCCAACTTGTATAAAAGTTGGTCTTTTTCAATTCCTCATCATTGGATTTATTCTTTGGCTTTACCTTGATATCACTAAGAAATTAAAAGGCCATATGGCCTCTTCCTCCATAAACCCAACATCCTATAGAAGAGAAATCTAACTTAGAATTAAAAAAACATTTTACCTCTTTCTCTACCTTTGAACAAATTACATCTTTTTTGAGATGCTCCCTTCTTTATTCTTGTTAGCAATCTTTGTAACTTCCTTGAGAGAAAGGCAATCTCATCTTCACTACCCTCATCATGCTCATTGAAATCCTTCTCCTTGGAGGTGGTCTTTATAGCATTAGGTCTTTCTTGAATCACTCCTTCACTTATAAGATTCATTTCATAAGTAATGAGAGCACTTTTAAGTTCTTCAAATTTCAAGGTTGAGAAATTTCTAATTTCCTCCATAGCTATGACCTTTGGTCTGAACTTCAATTGTAGAGTTCTAATCATTTTGATGATGACATCACTTTTAGGAAAATATTTTCCTATTCCTCTAATAGCTACAACAAGATCATTGGCTCTAGAGAAATAACCTTTTATCTTCTCACCTTCTCTCATTTTGAGCTTATCATATTCACTTTGTAAAACTAATAATTTCAATTGCTTAACAATAGAGGTTCCTTCATAAGTAGCTTCTAAATTTTTTCAAATTCCTTTGATCTTTTTACATCCTACCACCCTATTAAATTCAAATTTATTCAAAGTGCAATCTAAATAATTTTTTTCTTTTGAATCAAACATGAACTTATCTTTCTCCTCCTGTGTCCATTTGTTGTGAGGCTTGATGATGCCAATGGAGTTTTTGACTAGTGGAGTGTAGCCTTCAAGGATTGACTCCAATATTTCAAAATCCATGGATTCAAAGAACCCTTGCATTCTAACTTTCCAATAGGAAAGGTAAAATATACCAAACATGGATGGCTTTGTGTTAGATGTCCTTTCCATTGTTCATCCGTGAAGTTGATGATGACAAAGAAGAGTACTAGGCTCTGATACCACTTGTGGATCATTGAACTTAGAAGCTGGGGATGAATAAGTTTTCCAAATTGAAGTTATTTGGGCAAAGCACACACATACCAAATTTAATGTGGTTTCCCAACTTGGGTAGTCCACACTCAAAGGGTAGATCACAAGCATACCTTCAGACTTTGTTGCTCTCAAATGTGATTTGAATGGTACCACATGTTATACAACATCTAAGCTCTGCTCTAGATTTTTGTGATGCTACACCAACCACTCAACCCCACAAGGTCTCGACAAGCTTAGAATGTGGTTTCTAGGCTTCCACAACTTTAAAATCTTGAGCTCCACTCCAAACTATTGCAGTGCTACATGAACACTTAATCCCATAGGATCCTAACAAGCTCAAGCAAGATGCCTTTCCATAAGAAGCACATCAACCTAACAAGGCAACAAGGGACAATAATAATTACAAGGAAAAATGCAACATATTTTTCTAATTCTTGTAATTTTAGGTACAACACACTTCACAACAGACAAATGATACTACAATGAGGAACAACAATGATTACAATTATTTCCAAATGATTACACAATGATTGTATAAAGGCTTACACTTTTTCCAATGAGAATTATGTCTTATTATAGCCACTAGGTTTCCAAATCCATCTAGCTAATGGTTAGGAGAGACATCTTCTTCATGGCTAAGATGTCTTTCTTTATTTGGTCTCCATTCTGGAAAAATGTCTTTTTTTGGTGAAATATGTCCTTCTAAAACTAACCTAGGAAGATGTCTTTGTTTGGTGAAGATGTCTTTTCCTAATGAAAGACATCTATTTTTTTACAAAGATATCTTTACTTGTGTATTCTTTAATTCTTCCAAGATGTCTACTATTTCTTGGAGACATCTTTCTTCACCTTCCTTTGCATGATGAATTCTTGCATGTTCACTTAAGACCTTGTGCATGACCTTCTCGTTTGAGCTCTAAACCAATTCATTCATTATCATTAGTAAAGGCTTTATCTCACCTTGTTTTTCCATGTATGTTTTCATAAAAACAAAATAACCACACAACCATACAAATAATCTTTGAGTTCATTTTACTTAACATTTTAACACACCAAAAGGTTTAAACATAGAACTAGGAAGTAGAAGTTGTTGTTATTCTTACTAGGAATTTTGATTGGCCACATTTTTGAAAGCAAGTAGGTACTATTAAGGTATCATCATTGGGGTTTTATATGTGCCTACCTAGGCATCATAAAAGTAAGGATTGAGTAGAGGCATCATCTGTTGTTGCATCATAGTTGAAATATCCATGGAACAACATCCCAAGGATTTGGAGCCTACTACTATTGGTACTACTACATGGGCTACAAATAAGAACCACTAGTATAGTGTGAATGACTAGGGTATGGAATCCTTGTTATTTGTCTCTTGATGAATCTGGTATTCAAAGGTATCCTAGATCTCCCCATCTCATCAATCATGTGAGCCATAACTGGAAAGCACTAAGAATCATGAGAGTCTACATAGTATTCACATGAATCCTCTACATTGGAGGAAAATGAGGAAACCTCATTTAAATCTTCTTGAATGCTCTTAGAGTGAGAGAGCTTCCCTTTATCCTTGCAATAATACCTATTTATGTGTTCTTATCATGTAACTACTTTGGTTGCAACTTCAACTGCCATACCATTAATGTCCTTAAGATTGGTGGTTATTTTTTTAACCATCGTGTTCCAAACTTGGCCCACATTGTAGTCCAAGTCTATCAAGTCTTTGTTCATTCTAAGTAAATATTGTGCTAGAGCCCTGACTATAATGGGAGCTTCAATAATACCTATAATATTTTTAGCCTCTCATCTCTATGATGGATTATGATTATACTCCTTGACTAATTGTTGCTTCTACCATTCATCTTCCATGCTAGCAATGATGTTAAATGGTGATTTGATTTGGGTCACGTACTTTTTATGCATTTGGTCAATTGCATACATGTCCATGCACTCTCTTATTTTCTACCTTAGTCCTTCTAAAATGTGCATTAATTTCTCTCTTTCACTAAAATCATAGTATGAATAGTAGTGAGTAGATGTAGCTTTTCACGTTGATGTTACGAGACTCACAAGCTCCTTATCTCCATCTAGACATCTCCTTATAGATGTCTAAAATTTAACCATAGGTCTAAAACTTTGGATAGAATATTTTAACCATGTCTACCTATATTTGAATCAATCTAGAAGGTAAGGATTTGTGCCAGTTTTTCACATGCTTGATGAAGGTATAGGAAAATAACCATAACTTTTTCCAACCACTCATGATTCCTTGGAGATATCAAGCATTATCAAAGGCTTACATATGAAGCTCGGGTATACCCTCTATATGTTGGTACATTGGCCATGTTGATTTATTTAATTCTATTATCATGAGCATGCTCTCATGGAATATGTACAAATCTTGTTAACTCATGATAATTAAACAAAGGAGAATCATCATTACCATCGATAGGTATAAAAAAATGCAAAAGGTAGAACTTGGAAAGGAGATCATAATGCTAAGCTACACTCAAAGTGGAAGTACCTAATTATGGGCATTGATGACAAGCTGGACCTTTGTTCTTCTTATTTAATTTAGCTTCTTCTCCTTAATCTAACTAATTAGATGAAAAGCTATGACCTACCTCTTCTTTTTCCATTTGATTTCAAAGATCTTGCATGTAAAAATTTTCATAGTCATTTATAATAGACTCATGAGCTTTGTATGCTATATTTTCATCCTCTATCCTCATATTGATTAAGACATTAATGAAATCATTTAGTATAGCCATAATCAAGTTCCTTAAGAATTGGCCATGATCATCTCTCCACCTTCCTTGCTTATTTGATGATAAGCTAGTACAAAAGATGAAAAGATAATGCTTAAGAATGGTAAAAGCCATTTGTCTTTTTGGTGCATTACTAGAGATCCTTGGTGGACTCTTAGTGCTATCTATCATCTCATTCATGTTGACAACCTACATACAATACTAAAAACACACACTTGATTTAGATAAAAGTTAAAATTAAGAATGTACAAGTATTTTTAGATAATTGACCAATTCACTCCATAGTAGTGACACTAATGATAAGGATCACACAAGTTTTGGACCAATGAAATTTATCATACAAATTGTATTGTGTTTTGGTAATAAGATTTACAAACGATGTTGAGTGGATTGCCAAGAACACTCACATATATCATTGCATTCTAGAAATATAAAAGATATTATAGTACATACGATACAATTATAATCCATGTTGCCATGGTGAGAGATTTAGGAAATATTTATAATGTTATGTTTTATAATTTTTATGAATTTTATCATTATAAGAAATAAGTAATAAATAGATGCATTACAATCCTACCCAAAGATAGAGGCAATGCTCGTGTTATAATCCCTCTTGGGAATAGGTTCAACATCAAACAAAAATGCAAATAAAATTACTCTTAGTTATAACCTTGATGGCCCACCACCATGCCATATACTTGTGACCTCCTTGGGTAAGGTTGAATCATCATAGCTTATGAAAATAAGGAATAAATAAATAATTTTATGGTTTTAATGTTTTATAATATTTTTGATATTTTAATATTTAAGGCATCAAAAATGAAAATGAGGAAAAATATTAAGCTTTATTCATAGTGCAAACACTAAACTCTACATCAATCAAATGGTTCCAATCTATATAAGCTAGTACTCTAACAAAGTCTAGTTGCACTAGTTAAAGTGATGATCCAAAACACATACAAAACAAGGAAGGAGTCACTTATCTAAGGGAGAAAGAGCTCTTCACACAAAAACCAAATTCCAAAAGCTAGAGAAAATACTTGGAATCAAATTTGTTTCATATCAAGCTTATCCTAGGTATTAATAGTTTTTGCAACACAATGATAGAGGCTCGCTAATGCCCAAGCATCAACAGAGGTCTGTTAGTATAGCCTAGGCATCCTAGGACATATTGGAGAAAGCTAAGAAATAAAGGTAGCCAAACCAAGATACCAAGGGGAGTTCATCAACACCTATATGCTAACATAAGAAAGTCAATGCATCCTTGTTCCCTCAGACTTTACCAACGTTTTTCTAATGAAAGTTAAGATACCAAGAAACATGTTGGGAGATTCCAAGGATCTTCAAATGAAGTTGGAAGTATCCTCTAAAGCTTGAAACATGTACCAAATCTACAAGTATGAACTAGAAGGCTAAGATGTATACCTAAGAGGTAGAAACCTTAACCATGCTTGCAAAAACCACAAACATAGGGCACATGACATAAATCCCAAATCCAAGGCTTATAATTAACTTACAAAATTCCACTTGATGACTCATTAGCATGATATTCTTAATTTACATAAGTCTTTAAAAAATATTTCCTCATAGCTTGAGTTACAAAGTAAACTTACACTTAGAAGATTATGCTTAAGACCATTAATATAGAATACTACCTTAACTAGAGCAATACCTCTAACTAGAGCCTCCACTATAACCATTTACATGTTATGGAAAAAAAATGACTTTAATGTAACCATTTATAGAAAGTTTCAATGTAACCATTTACACGTTATGAAAAGTTTCAATGTAACCATTTACACATTATGGAAGGTTTCAATGTAACTATTTGTGCATTATGGAAAACAAACAATTTCAATGTAACTATTTACATGTTATGGAAAACAAATAGTTTCAAATTTGAAAACAACTAAATTTATTGTAATGGATTTCATAAGAATGGTCTCATATTTCTAATTTAAACCAGACATTAATCCTTGGTAACGAATTTTTTGGCCTATAAAATGTTATTAATGGGAGAACAAATGGTACCAGAATATATCAAACTCACAAAAGTGTCATAGTTTTTTATCCCTATCACAAACAATCAGACTTTTATAGTAGCTAAATGCATAGTTCTTTGTCAAAACAACACATCATTTTTTGGGGCCAATTTTTGACATTTTATCAAAAAAAATCAAAATCCCAAAATTTTATTTTTGGTATAATTTTGCATATTTTGTTTTGGAATCATGCAAAATAAATTATTTTTGGAATCTTGTCATTTAGATTAGATAAAATTTTGAAAATTAATTTATGCTAGAATTTATTTAATATTTGCAAATTAAGTTGTTTTGGCATTTCTAAAATATTTTTTTGTTATTAAAATTACCAAATTTTTTATGGATTTTAAAATTTTGGTAATTCATTTAGAAATGCATAAAGTTTCCTATTATTAATATTTCTAAAATAAAATTATGTTTATTTTAAAACCATATTTCTTAAGAAATGTTAGAATTTGATAATTTATTTTAGAAGTAATTAATTTTATGCATAATTAATTTTTGTATATATCTATAAAGTGACATATTGCTATATGCATTAGGAAAAATATTTTTTATTTTTTCATAAAACTAAATGACTAGTTATCTATATAATTTTGTATAATTAGAGAGTAGCCACAACATCTTTAATTATGCAAAATTATATATTAAAAGTTTTTGGATCACTTATGGTAAATAAACATTAAATTGTGATTAATCATATGTAATATAATAGATGTTATTCCACAATATTTTTTATTATATTTAACATTATTAATTAGGATGATGCATTAATTTATTTTTCTTAATTTCTCCACAGGGATTAGGAAAAGTGATATAATTTAATAGTTTCATCATAAGGATATATGAATCTATTTGAATTAAAAATTTAACCCACAGGTAGTTTTTATGTCATAAGATTCATATTTTATGCATGATTTACATTGGTAAACATGTCATATAGTATTTTAACCTCAAATTTAGTGACATAAGCATATTTTAATTTATGCAGTAATACAACTTGTGAACTACTTTGATTCCAAATGTGACATTCTTGAATTAAAGGGTGATAATTATAAGGTGTGAAAGGAGAGAATTCTCCTTCATTTAGGCTAGATGGACATTGACTATGCTATCCATAAGGATGAACCACCTGTCATTATGAAAACTAGCCCACTGAATGATCTTGGTCATTATGAAAAATGAGAGTGATCTAATCACCTTTGTGTCATGTTCATAAAGACTAAGATCTCAACTGGTATGCATGGTTCATTAGAACAGTATAAAAATGTGCAAGCTTTGATTAAGGAAATTGATGATCAATTTGAGTCATCAAACAAAGCTTTGGCTAGTATCTTAATAATGAAATTTTCATCCATGAAGCACATCATGCAAATCAGGGATATAATGGCTCAACTAAAAACACTTGAGCTTGAGATGTCAAAGTCTTTGCTTATGCACTACATCTTGAACATGCTCCCACAATATTATGGACCCTTTAAGATCTTTTATAACACACATAAGGAAAAATGGTTAATCAATGAACTAATGACCATGTGTGTATAAGAAAATGAGACTTGCTATGGAAGCGAGAGAGTGTGTGCATCTAGCTACATAAAAAAAGAATAAGGGGAAAGCCAAGAATAAGGGGAAGGGAAAACTACCTACATAAGTTGATATTAAGAAGGAATCTAGATACTTTTTCTACAAGAAGAAAGGGCATGTAAAGAAGGATTATCCTAAATATTAGAAATGGCTTATGAAGAATGGTACTCAATTCTCACTTGTTTGCTTTGAATCTAATATGATTGATGTTGGACATAACACATGGTGGATTGACTCTAGTTCTACAATCCATGTTACTAATTCCTTGAAAATGGTGCAAAACCTAAGGAAGCCAATGAGTTGTGCATCTATCTAGGTAACAAGATGCACTCACATGTGGAGGTAGTCAGAACATGCAAATCATTTTTAAGTCGTGGTTTTGTTTTAGAATTGGAAAAGACATTTTATATTCCAAGTTTTTCGAGGAATTTAATTTTTGTTTCAAGGTTTGTATCATTGGGGATTTCCTTTAATTTTTAAAACATTATATTTAGTTTATATTATAGATATGAACTTATTGGAAATGGTACATTAACCTATGGTCTTTTTAAAATTAGTTTACAAAATGAAACATCTTATATTCTATGCATGTTCATGATAGTGCTAGCATTAAGAGATGTGTTATGAATGAATAATCCTCTATGTTATGGCATCATAGATTAGGACACATCTCTATTGAGAGAATAAATAAATTAGTAAATGATGGAGTACTTAGTACTCTATATTTTATTGACTTTGACACTTGTGTGAACTGCATAAAAGGAAAGCATATCAATATGTCAAAGAAAGGTGCCAAGAGGAGTTTAGACATATTAGAGATCATACATACAGATATTTTTAGTCTAGATATGGACATGTATGTTCAAAATTATTTCATTACTTTTATTAATGATTAGTCACGATATATGTATCTCTACCTACTTCATAACAAGAACAAAGCTTTAGATGCCTTTAAGGTGTTTAAGGCTAAAGTAGAGAAATAGTGTGGAAAGCAAATAAAGATAGTGAGGTCTAATATAGATTGTGAATACTATGGTAGATACATTGATGATGGACAAGCACCTAGTCCATTTGCTAAGTTTCTTAAAGACCATGGAATTGTTGCCCAATACACTATGTCTGGTTCTCCAGACTAGGATGGTGTGGTAGAGAGAAGAAACCAAACATTATTGAACATGGTGTGGAGTATGCTTAGTAGCTCCATGCTTTCTAAGTCCTTATGGACTAAAGCTCTCAAGATGGCTATGTTTATATTAAACCAAGTTCCAACCAAAATTTTCTCAAAGACATCATTTGAATTATGGAAAGGTTGAAAACCAAGCTTGTGACATATATGCATTTGGAAATGCCCATCTAAAGTAAGAGTCTATAATCCACAAAAAAAAAGAAGCTAGACCCAAGGAACATAAGTGGGTATTTCATTGGATATGTCAAATGATCTAAGGAATATAGATTTTATTGTCCATCACATACTACTAGGCTTTTGAAATCAAGGAATGCTAAATTTCTTTAGAATGACTTGATTAGTGGAAGCAATCGATTCTAGAACATTTTTCCTGAGAAAGAGCATGTAGACACTTAACCCTCTACTTCAAGTGATAAACTAATTATTATACATAACATGTCTAAAACACCACAAAATTTAGGGTCTCAACATCTTGACTGCAAATTTGGCTAAGTGTCAAAATGGTGGCACTTTGCCCAAATTTTTCTAAGTGTTGAGTGTAGTCAACTCCAACTCCCAGATTTGCAAATTTTTTCTAAGTGTCAGAATGATGGCACTTTCTGCAAATTTTTCTATGTCAAAATTTAGCAAATTTTTCTTAGTGTTGGTGCTATGCTCCCCAAAATAGCCAATGTAGCATGCATGAAGGCCTGATTTGCAAAATTTTCCAAGTGTCAACAACAACTGCAAACTTTTTTCTAAGTGTTGTGCTACACCTGCCACTATAGCTATTATGCTCTACAATGACATTGTACCTATTATGCTCTATAGTGACACTATACCTGTTATGCTCGACACTATAGTTGTTACGCTCTATAGTAACACTATAGCTATTATGCTCAACACTATAGCTATTATGCTCTAGAGTGTAGCAAGTGTAGCCAACACACAAATGGCTAGTTTTGTAGAAATTTTTCTAAGTGTTGTGCTACACCTGGCATTATAGCTGTTTTGCTCTACAGTGACACTATAGCTATTATGCTTGACACTATAGTTGTTACACTCTATAGTGACACTATAGCTATTACACTCAACACTATAGTTGTTATGCTCTACAGTGACACTGTAGCTACTATGCTCTAGAGCATAGTAAGTGTAGCCAACACAAAAATGGCTAATTTTGCAGAATTTTCTAAGTGTTGTGCTATGCTCCCATTGCCCCTGCTACACTTTAGAGCATAGCCAGCATAGCACATTTTTTAGTAACAAGTTTTGCCTAAGTGTCAGGCTAGAAGTTGTTAAGCTAGGTCAACATAGAAGAGGCATTTTGCAGATTTTCTAACTCCTAAGGCCACCCCTCCTACTACACTCCAGAGCATAGCTAGTGTAACAAGCACAAGGATTACAATCTTCACTAGATTATTCTTAGTATCCATGCTACACCCTATCCCTAGCCAGTGTCTCGTGTCCTGCACGTAACACGGGATGAGCATAGTAGCCAGCATCTTGTGTCCCACACATAACATGAGACAAGTGTAGTGCTAGAGTTAGAAAAATTTTTGAACTTTTTTTGGTCACCTCCAAACTTAGAAAATTTCTTTTTGAGTTTTTTCTCATGGTTTCACCTACTACAGTACCACATGGTGCTCGATCTACATTTTGGGCTAACCCTAGCCCTATAAATACCCCTAGACCCTAATTTTTTAGGGGGTTGGCTTCCATTTTTTACTAGTTTGCTAGTTGGTACTTTCATTTGGCATTTGGTACTTTGGCATCTTGGCACTTATCTCTATGGACGAACGAGACCCAAAGCACACCACACTAGCAAAGAGGCAACCCTGCACTTCATGGTACACCATGATCCCATTGCAACCCTACACCGCATGGTACATCATAGCCCTATTACAACCCTACAAAACATCACATGGTACACTATGGAAACCAACCTAGCAAGCAAAATTCATCATGGCGAGCACTAAACTTCATATCTCGACACCATCGAGACTATGTGGTGCTCCCACTATGCTTGTTGTACATGGTATACCTTTTAAGAACACTTGTATTTTCTCACTTTTTCATACATATTTGCACATTTACATCACTGCTCTTAGGCCAAGACACCCTGCTATGCTCTAGCTTAGCTGGACCTAGTGCCTATGCATAACATAGTATAAATCCTTCTCACACATGGCCGTTTTAACACCACATAAGTCCCTATCTAATTGATAAGACCATTTAGGACACCTCATCTCCATTTCCTAGCACGGCCCTCGCACAGATTCAGGGTTAGGCTGTATGCCCATGGACATCTCGGTGTTCCAGCCACTGATGTTTTCAATCATCACAATGCCTGGAGCACAAATGCATGATGAACAACAACCAATCATTAAATTTCCATAGCCTACTAATCAAGTAGTTGATCCAACTAAATAATAGATACCAAAACCTATTGAACAAGTTGTTGAACAACATGCTCTTGATGAACTAACATTAAGGAGATCTATTAGAGTAAAGAGATTAGTGATTTCTAGTGACTATTGTATCTACAAGAGTCTAACTACAACATAGGAATCAAAAATGATCCCAAAACATTTTCACAAGTCATGAGTTATAAGGAATCTGACTTGCGGTATGATGCCATGAAATATGAAATTAACTCTATGTCATGTAATGGAGTTTGGGATCTTGTTAAGTTTCCTGATGGTATAAAATCCATTGGATTAAAATGGGTCTTCAAGACAAATAAAGACTCATTAGATAGCATTGAAAGATATAAGGCAAGACTTGTTGCTAAAGGGTTCACTCAAAGAAAGGGAATAAATTACATGAAGATATTTTTTCCTATATCTGCGAAGGACTCCCTTTGTGTGATTATGGCATTTGTTACCAATTTTGATTTTGAATTACATGAAATGAATGTGAAAATGGCATTCCTAAATGGTGATCTAGAGGAAGAGGTTTATATGAAACAACCTGAAGTATTTTCCTCTAGTGGTGGTGAGCAATTGGTATGCAAGCTCAAGAAATCCATCTATGGATTGAAATAGGCCTCCTATCAATGGTATTTAAAATTACATGATGTCATCACTTCATTTGGTTTTGAAGAAAACATCATGGATCAAGGTATATACCAAAAGATCAGTGGGAGAAAAATCTATTTCCTTGTCCTATATGTGGATGATATCCTTCTTACAACCAATGATATTAGATTTCTATATAAGATGAAGCAATTTCTCTCTAAGAACTTCAACATGAAGGATATGGGTGAGGCATCTTATGTTATTGGCATTAAGATCGATAGGGAAAGATTTAGATGTATTCTAGAATTATCACAAGAAACCTATATTAATAAAGCCTGAGAGAGATTTCAGATAAAAGATTGTTCATTGAGTATAACATCTATTGTGAAGGGTGAAAAGTTCAATTTGAACCAGTTCCCCATGAATGATTTAGAGAAAAGGCAATGAGCAACATTCCATATGCTTCAATTGTTGGAAGCCTAATGTATGCTCAGGTCTACACAAGAATTGACATTGTATTAACTATGGGAATGTTGGGTAGATATCAGAGTAATCTAGGCATTGATGACTATAGGGCTGCAAAGAAGGTGATGAGGTACCTTTAAGGTATAAAATATTACATGCTTATGTATAGATGGACTAATAATATAGAGGTGATTGGCTACTTTGATTCAAACTTTGCTGGCCATGTTTATCCAAGAAAATCAACATTTGGTTATGTTTTTATGGTGCCTAGAGGAGCTGTATCCTAGAGGAGTGGAAAGAAAATTTTGGTTGCTACTTCCACAATTTAGGTAGAGTTCATTTCTTATTTTGAGGCTACTTCACATGGTATATAGTTGAAGAGTTTCATGTCAGGCCTTACAATTGTAGATTCTATATCTAGGCCATTAAGAATATTTTGTGATAATTTAGTTGTTGTCTTTGTGGCTAAGAATAATGAGAGTGGAAATTGAAGTAAACACATCAACATAAAGTACTTAGCCATAAGGGAATGTATTAAGGAAAAGAAAGTGGTCAATAATCATATAAGCATTGAATTGATGATAGCTGATTCTTTGAAAAAAGGAATACCACCTAAGTTATTTAAGGATAATGGAGTTCAGATGAGACTTGATTTAATACTGTAATTTTTTTGTATGTATAATTTTATAGTCGTAATGAAACTATTATTCAATTGTCATGTTTTCTCATATTTATTTTTCACATACAATTAATAGAGAAAATTCACATATGTAGGACCTAGAATAAACACTGGGTTTATTCATAAATTTTAGTTACCAAATGAGGAATTAAGTTTGAGAAATAATACATTGTAATAGATGGAAGATAATACTCACATTTAGAGTAACTATCACCATGATTAATGTATTTATTTCTTAAAAGATGGGTTTGATGGATATTAGGTTAAATATGGAGACCAAGTGAGAGAATGTAATCATTTACACATTATGGAAAGTTTCAATGTAACCATTCATGTGTTATAGAAATTTTCAATGTAATCATTTACGTGTTATGGAAGGTTTTAATATAATCATTTATACATTATGAAAAGTTTCAATGTAATCATTTATGCATTATGGAAAACAAATAGTTTCAAATTTGAAACCAACTAAATTTGTTATAATGGTTTTCATAGGAATGGTATCATATTTCTAATTTAAACCAGATGTTAATCCTTAGTAATGGATTTTCTAGCCTATAAAATCTTCTTGATGGGAGAACAAATGGTACTAGAATATATCAAACTTATGGTAGTGTTACATTTTTTGGTCCCTATCATAAACACTCAAACTCTTTATACACCATTGTTGTTAAGCATTAGTGTAATAGAAGAATCCAAAACACTCTTCGAAACATGTTCACGTAGTTCAAATGAGAGCATCAATGGCTAGAGGTCTGTTTTTAATTTATTTCTGCATTTTAGTGATTTTTTGCAATTCTGTTATATGCATGTTTTAATCAATGTTTTACACCAAAATTTCTTCATCCACATCATCTCCAAAGATGAAAGTGTTACATTTTTGTTCTATAAATTTTGTAAACTGATATCTATCTTTAGTCATGTGTCTTGAACATCCATTGTTAATGCACTAGGTGGTTCTCTTAATAACTGAAAGTGAAACTTGTGAAAACATTCCTTTCCTTTTCTTTTTCTCCTTAGGTCTCAAAACCTTAATGACCTACAAAACATTCTTTCTAGGTTGCATTTGATAAGGCTAGGTAGCTTCATTAAAATGTCTTATTTGTAAGTTATAATAAAATTGTATATGTCTGAGTTTACCACAATAGTAGCATGTAGTTTTCTCATATTAGCCAAATGCTTAAACCTAGATGAATATCTCCGTCTGGGAGATATGCTTGTAAAAGGGCTCTTCTTGAGAGCAACTTTCTAGTCCTCTTTTGTCATTATAATCTCTTTCTTATCCTAATATAACTTGTAGGATCTTCTTTTCTTTTTTGAACCTATCAATATTGAGCTTTGTATCTATAAGTTCCTTATTAATTACTTCATAGAATAGGGTTAGTCTTTGATTCTTGGCCTTCAAGTTTGAGTTTTTCTTTTCAAGATTTAAACATTTTATAGGAAGCTATTCTATTTCTAGTTCTTTGAGATGTAAATATTTTTCCATTTTACTATACAAATTTTGAAAGAATATAACTTCATCATAGATTAGATCATACCTTTCTTCAAGTAAACCTTTGATTTTTTTTGTATCATTTCCTTGATCATTGGTGCATTCTTCATAAGGAAGATCCATGTAGAAAAGATGTCATTCACTTGAATCCTTATCAACCTCTTCTTTACTACATTCATCATCCCAACTAGTGTACAACGTTTTTTTCTTTTCTTCCTTCAAGTACTTCTCTTTCTATAACTTATTAGCACTAGGACATTCAAAGGTTGAGTGGCCTTTTCCACCACATACCTAGCATTCTATAGTGAACATATCAATTTTGGAATTTTTACCTTTTCTCTTACCTTTTCTACTCATCTAATTAGTCCTTCTTCCATTTCATGCTAGAAACCTTTTCACCCATTTAAAAAGAAGATCTAGTTTATCATCTTCACTATTCTCCTTATTATTGGATGGTTTCTTTTCTTTGATGGAGCTCTTGATAGAGGTCTTCAATGTGATAGGTTTTTCTTTAATAGAACCTTCACTTGTGAGGTTCATCTCATAGGCCATAAGAACACTTTACAACTCCATAATTTTTAAAGTTATAAAATCCTTAATTTCCTTCATGGAAGTAAACTTGGATTTTAATCTAGGTTGCAAAGTCCTAATCATTTTTATAATCATAGCACATTCTAGAATATCTTTACTTATACCTCTAATGGGAAAAACTAAATTATTAGCTCTAGCAAAATAATATTTAATCCTCTCTCCTTCCTTCATTTTAATCTTATCATACTCACTTCAAAGGACTAGGAGTTTTGATTATTTTATTTTATGACTAAAATTCCTTCATAAGGGACTTTCAAAAATTTCCAAATTTCTTTATTAGTTTTACATCTAGCTTTTCTATTGAACTTATATTTTCTGAGAGCATAATAAAAATAATTTCTATCTTTTGAATTAAACATAAATGTATTCTTTTCATCTTGGGTCCATGTACCTCTTTCCCTTGGAACATCAAGGGTTGCCTCAAATGTAGTTATCTTGCTTTTATTTTTTGTACATTGGATAAAAATAATAAAGACAATGTAATATGGCCAAAAGAATATGTAACTATTAACACCCAATTTGATCATAATTAATTATGTAACTCCATAATTTAGCTTTTATCTAAGCATGGTATTATGGCCACTATATAAGTAGATGCTTGGGTGGTCTTAGGAATCATCAAAAATCAAAGGGTATATGCATCAATACAAAATCAAAGGGTGTGAGAACCAAATTCAAGTCGAAGTATCTTCCTCTTAAGTAAACTTGATTCAAGCTTGTTGTAAGTCTTGAACTAAGAAGACTTGAATGCTAGGAACTAAAGCAATTCCTAGAATTTATCTAGAATAATTATGTTATTTATCTTGAAGTTGTTCTTATATTTTCTATTAAAATTTGTAGCTTCCATTTTCTTATTTACATTTCTTCTACTTTAAGGATGCATTAAAAATTAACATATGATATTAGAGCTTGGATTTTCTAGTTGAGCATAGGACTTGGGCATATAGGAGAAAATTTTAAAAATTTTCTAGTTAAAAATTTATCATGAATCTATGACATAGGAGACTTGGGCATATGGGAGAAAAGTTCATCCAGATGCTTCAAGAAAAAGGTATAATTAAAGGTAACACTCAAGATCATTTACCTCTCTATGAATATTGCCTAAATGGAAATTAATATCATTTGAGCTTTCCTAAAAGTACTCAAAGATCTAAAAACACATTGGATCTAGGTCATATTGAGGTATTTGGTTCTACTTTAGTGGCTTTAATTATAATGTCTCATTCATAGATGATTATTCTTGAAAAGTATGGATTTACTTCCTAAATATGAAGTCTTTGATAAATTCAAAGAATATAAAGATCTTGTTGAGAATTAATCTAAAAAAAAGAATTAAAGTCCTAAAAACAAATAATGATGAAGAATTTTGTTTAGATGAATTTGAAATGTTTTGTAGGACGCATGGTATTTTCAACTACGATAACATTCCAAGCACTCCATAGCAAAATGGAGTTACAAAACTAATGAATAAAAACACACTTAGAATAAGCTTAGTGTGTACTTAGTTATGTTGGTCTTGAAAAGAAATTCTAGGTAGAAGCTATGATGATAGCTTGATTCTTAATTAATAAAATGCCCCCATCATCACTAGATGGAAGAATCCAACAAGAGATATGGCCTAGTAAGAAAGTTTTATCAAACTTTCTACCTATGTACACTGAGGTTGAGACTCATTGGATCTTTTGAACTAATTTCAAAATTTCTTTTATGAAACTTTTATTAATTTACAACTCAATGGTACCTATTAGAATTGAACCTGTGACTTAGGGTTATCATGCCAAGACACTTAGCACTAGGCTAACACCTCATTGTTATAGCTTATTGTCATGTGCCTAAAGAATGTAGATTAAAATTGGATTTTAAATCTAATAAATGTATTTTTATTGGATATGACCATGAGGTAAAAGAATATAAGCTATGGAATCCTTATACTAACAAAATTATTTATAGTAGAGATGTGATGTTTATGAAATAATCTCAACCTAATGAAGTTGAGGAAAAGGTTCAAAAAAAATCTCACTATGATATTGATCAATAATTAGGTATAGAGTAAATTTATGATAAATCTAATGGTAAGAAAGATCTACCTTAAAAATAAGATCAACCATTAAGAAGATCATGTTAAGTAAGATAAACACCTCAGTATTTAGATTCATATGTTCTGTGTAGTAATGATGATCTTCAAACCTATAAAGAAGCTTGTAATTCAAAAGTTAATAAAGCTTAGAAAAATGTTATGGCTAAGGAAGTGAAATCACTAATGAAAAATAAGACATAAGAACTTATTGAACTTCCTCCTAGAAGAAAACTTGGTTGTAGTTGGCTTTTAGAATAAAAGAGAAAGGATTATATAAGGTAAGTTTGGTAGCAAAAGAATACTCTCAAAAGGAGAGTATTGACTATGAAGAAGTTTGTGCACTACTACTGAAGTCAACATCCATAAGATCTCTAATATATTTTGGGGTTACTTTAGATCTTGAACTTAAACAAATGGATATGAAAATTATATTTCTTCATTGAGATCTTGATGAAGAAATCTACATGCAATAGCTTAAAGGCTATGTTATTAAGGGTGAAACACCCCCAAAGAAAATTCATGTTATAGCCCATAACCAAAATTCTTTGTAAGTTGGTGAAAAAACAAAGGTAGATGCAATTACCTTATTTTCCCCAAAATCTTGCATTATGGCCCTGTATTACTAAAATTTAAGGTAGTTTTTAATATAAAATATGAGATGTGCAACCTATACACTATAGATCTCATATATTCTGGCTTGTAGAGGCTAAAAAAATGCTTCACAGGTTATAAATGCCTTATCTCTTGACTTGTGGAAGCTATAAAACCCATGTATGCTAGCTTGAGAAGGTTATAAGTACTTCAAAAGTTACAAAATTTGGTATCTTAGCCTCGTATTCTAAGTAGTGTAGTTTTATACATTGGACAACCTACAAAGACAGCATACAAGATTTAGGTTTTAATGTTGTATGCTAGGCATGGAAATTCTATATGTTGGGCAACATACAAAGATAGTGTATGAAGAATGAAAATTAGCTAAAATTATCAATACGCTACATGGAGTTCTTCTAGGTACAATGAAATTTGCTAGAATTCTATCAATAATCATGACAAAATTAATCAGCAATAAACTAGAAACACAGGGCCTATTTAAATGAGAATCTATTTCATTGTAAGGACTTTTGGCATTTTGCATCTATGCTGAACCTAAGACTTTCAAGAAATGAAAACATCCATGAGTCCACAATGACCATCATTATCTTTCCATAGCGTAGATCATAGTAGCATAGAAAATTAGTGACAAGCTCAAAGGGTAGATTATACAGAATCCTTGGACATAGATTTGACTATAGAACACATCCTACCAACTGTATCAAGTTCCAAGAATTCTCCCTTAAGCTCTTGGGCATCAAAATCTAAAATCTTATGTTCTTAGAACTTTGTTGCTGTAAATTTTCCATCATTTCAATACAAGTTTGTGGTATCATTCATTTGCCACATTTTACTTTACATTTCTTTGCACTCAAATCATATGCTCACAATCTTTATTTTGAATTTTAATAACAAATCGTTAAGTCCCTAGGTAATTAACAAAACCATCCATTGCACTTTGGATCCTTTTACAAGGCCTGTGGATTTTAAGTTAAAATTGTTTCTACTCTAAAATTTTTAGATGTCTAGCATTGAATTTTTTAGGAGTTATAGAGGGTAACAAGAACATGATATGTTACTTTCTAAAATCATTATATGGAACAAAATAATTCCCTATGATATGGTATAGGAAATTTGATTCTTGTATGATAAGGTTATATTTTGTAAGGCTAATACCTTGTATTTATTTAAACATACATTCACAAACCTATTTTATACTACTATTTTATGTTGATAATATGTTGATAGCAATAAACCATATGCAAGAAATAACTAAGTTCAAATATCAGTTGTCATCACAATTGGAGATGAAGGACCTATGTGTCATAAGAAAAAAATTTGGCATAAAAATTAAAAGATATAGAAAATATCAAAAGCTATGGCTTGTTCAATCTGCATATGTTAATAAAGTTTTATAAAAACTTAATATGTAGGATTGTAAGCCAATAAACACTCCATTGTTTATGGACATGAAATTATCCATGGAACACTACCTTTGAACAAATGAAAAAATGGAGGAAATAAGTAAAATATCCTATACTAATATTGTAGGTAGTCTCATGTATGTAATGTTCTATACTATGCCTAATATTACATATGTAGTGGGAGCTATGAGTAGGTTTATATATAATCCTATTAAGGAATATTGGATGGTTGTTAAAAAAATTCTTAGGTATCTTCATGATACTATTGATTTTGTCATCTATAATGAGAAGTTCCTTTGGATTGCATGGCTTTATGGATGTAGATTGAGGAGGTGATCTATATCACAAAAGATCCACAAGTATATATGTTTTTAAAATAAACACAAATATAGTTAGTTGAATTAGCAAGATATAGAGTTATGTTGCATTATTGACAACAAAGGCAAAGTATGTAGTAGCTTCTCAAGCAAACATAGAAGCAACTTGGCTACAAAGATTGATCAAAGACTTTGGGCAAGAATAAAAGAAAGTAAACATCTCTTATAATAACCAAAGTGCAACCTTCCTATTAAAGAATCTTGGGTTCCATGAAAGGATAAAACATATTGAAATAAACTACTAATTCATTTGGGATCAAATTGCAAAAGGAAAGATTTCTTTAATAAAGGTTCCTACATCAGAAAATCCAATAAATATGTTGAATAATGTAATTCCTATAGAAAAGTTCAACCAATGTAAAAAAGAACTTAGATTAGTAAATTATGAAATGTAACATCTGTTCCTAGCTATAATGCCTTAACATGAACAAAAAATGAGATAATTATGAGGTGTGATGATTATTTTAAGAATAAGATACCTCCTCTTTGTAACAATTGCCATGCTGGTAGCCTTCTTTGTAATAAGTGTATGTTATAAGTGTAATAATCTGACAAAGAGTGTTATAAGTGTATTTTGTCATCACTCTTAGCCTTCTTTTTAAGGTATTGTTAATGATTTCACAATGCTCCCTAGAAGTTTTAACCTCTTCCTTTTATGTGATCTTGTTGTAAGTCTTGAACTAAGAGACTTGGATGCTAGGAGCTAAAGAAATTACTAGAATTTCTCCAGGAAAATTATGTTATTTACCTTGAAGTTAATCTCTTATTTTCTATTAATTTTTATCATTATCATTTAATTGTTTACATTTCTCCTACTTCAATGATACATTAAAAATTAACATTATTATCCCCAAAGCATGACTATAACTACACCGCAACACATATAGCCAAAATTATACCTTTTAGAAGAAGTATAGAAGAATATAACAATATCTCAAGTATGACTTGAATTAACAAGTTAAATTCCATAGGGAATGCTAATTTGACATCATTATATTCTTCTATAATACTTATAATGTCTCATGCTAACTATATGTCTTAGGATGTATCTATAGTCAAATTATTTTAATTCCTAATACCCAAAGTAATCTTGAAATTAAATGGAAGTTGCAATGTTGAGGATTTGGTCTTGTTTGAGCCACACTTAAGGTATCATTATATTCCTTTATAATTCTTCCAATGTAATATAAATGTCTTAAAATGTAATATAAATTTTGTCAAAGTTATCTACTTCAACAATATTGTATTAACATAGTAGTTTATGAATAGTGAGTACACCCTATATCCAACTATATGAATCACAAGCATGTACTAGTGATCTAGTCAAATTTCGAGAACTTAGTTCCTAAGTTTGCCCATAGTCAAAGACTATGAACCAAAGGGTCATGTGATCATTATCTTCCTAACTTATGATGTGCTATGTGTATGGTTAAATTTGATTTAAGGTATATAATATTTATTTTTATTTATACTTTTATATTTTTTATCTTAAGTCCTATGTGAAAAGATGAATATTTAATGATTAACTATTTTAACTACCTAACTTTTTTGAAAGGTTAACTATCCTAACATAAGTAGTCATACCCACTTACTATACACATCCCAAAATCATATTAACACTAATGGGTTACTAAGTGACAATTATTGGGTGTACCAAATGACCACTATTGAGATTACCAAGTGTTATATGTTATGCTTGAAGTGGTCATATTTATGTATTCATGATTAATTATGTTAATTACTACGATGTTAAATGTAAAATGCATTTAAAGTAAAGTGCTAGTAAGAAAGATCAAGCTAATCCAAGTGCTACAATGAATGCTAGAAAACTTGACTTTATTGGCATTCACACTAATGCATTCAAGTACATGACACTTGAATAAAGTTCCATACAATCTCTTTCACTCACACTGTGGCCACTTAGAGTAAAATATTCTAACTCTAGCAAAGACAAACCACAATAGCTTCACTATGCAATTAACATAAGGTTTCCTAAATGTAGTTGATGCATACATTTATATAAGCTTGACTACATCAGCATCAATTCATTTGCATCAATGCATGGTGGATACATTGATGAGGCTACATCAACGGGGATGCATCATTGCATATCTATTTATTGATGCTTCATCATACCCCGAAGATTTATTGAAAATTCATTCTTAAAAGAACAAAATTAGGATTGATATTTTTACAAAAATTAAGGAAGTATGAAATTTATAAATTGAAAAAAAATAGACTAATTGACTAACTGACTCTGAGTACCAAACTATATGGAATTACAAAGTTGGTGTCCATGACAACAAAATTGAACACTCTTACAAAACTTTCAACAAGCTTCCTTAAGTTGCTAAAGATAAAGAAAAGTTTCAAAGAGCAACTAGAGGTGGAGACCCCTATGGAATTGAAGGTCCTTCACCTAGTTTTGGCACTTGAGATAGTGAAGGTAGCTAAGGTTCTCTTGCTACTTTTGCTACTACTTGTGAAAGGCTAAAAATAATCTAGCAATGCCTTCATCTTTTCTTCCTTGCCATGGGAATTGTATGTAGTCCATGTAGCTTCACCAATGTGGGCTAGCATAGGTATATGCCATGGGCACATCATTACAGGGAACATCTCTTTTGCATGGACAAACCACACTACTAATTGTTTACATTTCATGTCAAACGTCTTTACTAAGTTTTTCAACTCATGGTAGTCATTCATTTTCCTACCTAGGTTCTCTATAATATATCATTGGTAAGAGAATTTGCTTTTGATAACTTCAAGATCTATGTTGGCTATCTCCATCTATTGCTTGGTTTCCTTGTGGTGCTTGAATTCTACCTTGTATAAGAGGTAGGAACTAGCAACTTGCTTTCTAACCCAATCCTAAATCTCCTTGTTATCATCATAGCCAAGTTTGCATAACATAGGTTGGTAAGATCCATGTGTTCCATTATCTTCTCAATTTGCAACTCCTATAGGTGGATTTTTGCCTTGTTATATGCATTTAAGCCATCAAAGATTGGGTGCCATACATCACCTCTTTATTAGAGCTACTGGAAAGCCTTGTTCATCTTCACCATGGCCAATTGTATCTTTTTTTCATTACTTCCTTGAGGAGCTGGACCTAGTCCCTATAATAATTCTTAACTAATGCAAATTTTAGGGCCTCATTTTTCTAAGTGGCTACCTTGATGGTCATTTTTTGGAGAAGTGTTCAAACTTCCTCCATCAAGAGATTCATGTTTTCTATTGCCAACCTTCTCAGATCAAGGTTCATCCTAGCTAGCTACTTCTATTGTTGTCAAAAAAATTCAACCATTTGGTCAGTCTATTGTTTGACATCGCATAGGTAATGGATAATCTTGGTAAGGACCAAGTTCTCCTTATTGACTTACAATAAGTCCTTGTCAATGTTGAAGGCCATGGCTTCTGATAAGAACATGTCAAAGACCATTGCATCCTTTGAATTTTCAACCTCTCTAATTTTGTATTTAATCTATTGAAAACCTTCATCTCATGTAAGGTCTAGGTTGAGAATGATGGGGTTAAATAGAAAAGCTCATAACTCTACAACTTCAATAGCCCACCATTGGTTTTTAGTGGTGGCTACCTCTATTTGGGTCTTGGCAATGAGGTTACCCTTCATCTCTAGAAACTATGATTAGGTTATAGTAATTTCATCTAGAAGATCAAAAATCTCTACAAGTTATTGTTTTTTTCCCACCAATTATTCCAACACTACTTCATCTTGGGTAGTGCTTAGTTGACCACTTCCTACTCTTGTGAATGTTTGAATATCCTTCATTATGATAACATCTAGGATAGATGTCGTAGGAGCATTAAGGAACTCTACTACCCTATCAACCATCACCTCTACCATTGTTTCTTGTCCTTAGTGCTACATCACTAGCACAATTGCCCTCTCAACTTTTTCAAAGTGCACCAAGAAAGTTGTAGTGTTGCCAAAAATTTCAAGGAACTCCTCTTCTGGGATGGACATTATAGCTTCTCAGATGCTAGGATGTGTTCTAACAAGCACTTAATTTCTCTATGTGGAGTACAATGGGATTCTTATCATCAACAAACTGATAGTCCTTGTAACTTCATTTAGATGGCTTAGTTTTGGATGATAAACTGATGGTTCCCCACCACTTGCTAAACCCTATTATTGTTGCAATTTCTATACATCAAGTTTCTAGAGCCTTTCCATAGCTACAAGCACCTCTAGTATGGTTTCTCCTGTAGGTTGTGGTGGTGGCCTCTCCTCTTCCTACAACTTTGATGTTGTCTTATCCTTCATCATTTCCTGTAAGGATGCAACAGGATCATGATGAATTGCATCATTGGCATAGCATGCTATGCCTCCCTTTTTGCAAAGTTTTTTGATAAGGCATGAAAAGGAAAGTGTCCTCCTTCCTCTTTCATTTTCTTTAAACCACTTTTCCATTGCCAAATAAATAAGCTATGAAAGGTTGAGTATGAACTTACTACTTAGAGTGGCACACACATGGGTAGAGAAAGCTATGACCTTGCTTAGCCTCACTAAGGGGTTCGAATGATAGGCCATAATTTGGAAGTAACTAAGCTCTACCTTTGTGAGTGCACCATACTCCTTATGGTCCACCCCATAGTAGCACTAAATCCACTCTTTCTTGACTTCTAGATCTATCTAGATCAATATCTCTTCCAATTTTTTCTCAATATTAGCCAAACTAAGGCCCTCTACAACTACCTTAACTAAGAAGGAGATCGAGATATCCTTAATTTTAACTAATGCATCTCCCTATCGATTATTTTAGAATAGGTAGGTCTCCCCCATGTATCATTCTCCACTAGAGAAAAGAATGGATCACATAGGATGCCCCTGTAGTTGTGTGCAAACTTCCTTGGGCATCAACGCTAAGAAGGATCCAAAGTTTAGTTCTTGAAGAATCAAACTCTAAACCTTTTTGGCTTGGATCTTCTCTAGATAGGTCTTGGTCAATGTTACCTCTAAGTTGGGCCTTAGCTTTTGAGCCTCATCATACCTAGATTTGTTGATTTTAGTAATGGGAATCTATTAAACAAATTCCACTTCAAGCTTCTCCTGAAGAGGTCCTGCTGCATGGTTGCTTTAACCTCTTATTCTTGGAGCTTCTATTGTTATTGCTAATCCCTTCCTCCTCATGGACACTTCTCCCTTTTTTGGGAAGGTCCTCCTACTGGTAATCCTCTCTTTGATATGCAATCACAAATGTAACCATGGATTAGTGTTTTAGTGTATAACCCTTCGTTCCTTTTTTATACCTTTCCTATTGGGTTAGGTTACACTTAGGCTTGTTTGTGATCTTGGTAAGTTCATTATCTTTTATTTTTTTTTCATTAGCTACCAAAGTTTATTTTTGAGGTTTAACCTAATTTGGACTAGGAATTTAATATTATTTTAATGGTTAAACCTTGGCAAGAGAAAAATTTCAAAAAAATTTCTATCATAAGCCAAAGGTTTTTGGTTCCCATAATGTAAAGCTTTCCTCTTAGCTAAGGGATCAAAAAAAAAACAAGGTGAATAGGGTGAACGATTTGCAAGTTAAGGTTCTTGGAAGGTATTTAAGCTTTAGAAATGGCAAAAACTCCTATTTTGATTGAAGGCAAATGATGAAAAATTACTAAGTTTCACAGGTAATTATACTATTTTTGTGCTATGTAGATGAGGATGCATTGACACATTGAGCTACATTGATAAGAATGTGTCAATGTAGCTATTTAAAGTAAATTTCACAATTAAAAGACTAAGTATTTTGTAAGAGTTTGAGGATGAAATGAGAGCCCAAAAGAAGCCAGAAAAGCCTAGAAGGTTGCCAAAACATGGAAGAGGGTATGAGATTTGCTGCGTAAAGGAGATGTGGAGTAAAACAAATATGCTGAGGTGCTACAAAACTAGATGTTTACATGGTGAAATGATGGAATCAATTGCAAAATGACCAAGGGATAAGAAGTTTAACTAAACAGGACCAAGGGATATGCAAGTGGATCCTTCCCAAAGTAGGTTTGTGCCATTAATACCCTTGCATGCCTTCATACTAAAGAGTCCATAGGCACCAAGGATGATGAATGATCATTAGTAGTCAAAAATTAAATTCATGCAAGATTTTATCAAAGGATTATGACATACCAAAATAGATACATTAATTGACCATGATAGAAGGTAGTGAGGTGGTTAATGACAAGGTTTAAGTGATGGAAGAGAGAGAATGAAAATGGAGTATTGCATCCTAATTGCATAAGTCCTTGTGAAGTGTATGGTTAAGATGACTAGATATTATCCCAGCCTTAGCTAGAACCAAGTCCATCCACTTTCAGTGACTTTGCATTATCATATTTAGACCGTTTGACCCACAAGAGCTCATGGCCACTCCCACAAGTCAACAATCACTCCAAGTAGAGAAGAAAAGAGAAGTAGAAACATAGGAAGGGACTTATTTAGAGGGGTGGCTTTAGGCATGGGTAACATGTCTTTCTAACCCCATAACTAGTGCTTGTAGCCCGTTATTGTGTCTAAGGGGTGTTCTTTGAATTCCCATGTTTGTTTGTTTTTTTCTTTTTTCTTAAATGATAACCATACCCTTGTCAATAGTAGGAGCAATGAGAGACCAATGAGAATAGCCATACAACTCAAGAAGCTAGTTGGGTATAGAAGGTGATAAATCTCCTTGAAGCCACACCCTTGTTCATTCCACCTGGTCTGTTCCAAGTCTGTTAAGTATCAAGATCATTGATTCTTTTTAAGTTTCAATTATTAAAGGACCTCATTCTTTCAAGATTAAAAAATCCCAAATAATTGAGTGGAATGAGTGGATGATGTGGACTCATTTCCTGATACCATCAAAAAATTAATGCTTCATTAGTCAATGGCATAAGCCAAAAAATGAAATCTAGTCATTGAACAATCAATCCAAACATGAAATACAGTGTGAAATGAATTTCCAATAGTACTTGTTGTGGCAAAAACACAAGATTCCTAATGAACAACAAAGAAGAAAACAACATGTAAAGGAAAATAAATAAGGGAAAATATATAAAATAAGTTGCAAAGTATTCAAGAAAATAAAAAAATGTATAAAAAATGGTGTAAAATAAAAAATTTGAAAAAATAAGTAGCTATCACAGAGTCTTAACATGGATGTCCATCTCCCCCATGACTAAGTTGGAGGGAGGAGACCCAAAAGATAGAACATGCTTGCCCATCAGTTAAGATGTCCATGCCACTAGTTATCCCTGGTTTGAGAAAATAATTTCACTTGTTGAATGTTGACTAGTAATCATTTCTTAGGGCTAGAAGGATGGTAAATTATCATGACCCCAAATTGAAAAGTTTCCTAAATAGTATAATGTTCTTCCCATAGCATCTAAATTTTTTTTGTTGTGGTATATGCATGAGGTTCTGGTAAAGAACCTTATCTCCATGTTGGAACTTAACTTTTCATATCCTTAAGTTATGATGTTGTTTGATGTGTGCCTTGTGTACCTCATTCATGAATAAGACTACTAATCAATTTTTGTCTAGCACATTTAATGTCATTAAATGTTCTCTTTGTACTAACTCAAATTAAGGTTAAGTTCATAATCTATTAAAATTGTACCAAGCTTTGCTTGGATTAGAAGAGTTAGTATTTTTCTATACACTAACTCATAAGGGAAATAACCAATAGAAAGTTTCCAAGTTTATTGATAAGCCCAAAGAACATGATTAAGTTTTGTGTCCAATCTTTTTGATATTTATTAACAATACATGTTAGTATCCTAGTTATCTTCCTATTCATGACTTCAACTTAACCATTAGCTTGAGGATGTGTGGAGGTATTAGTTTATGTTCCACCCCCAAAATTTGCATAAATTTTTGAAAAGTTGCATCTATAAAATGTATTCCATTATCAAAATAAGTGTCCTTGGCACACCAAACCTATTTATCACATTTTGATGTACAAACCATGCTACCGTAGAAGATGAATAGTTAATGATAGTGGCAACTTCAACCCATTTTTTGTAGTAGTCAAGTGCTATGATGGTGTACATCTTTCCATTAAACATGGGGTTAATGAACCTCATGAAATCAATGCCCCAAATATGAAAAGGCTCTAATGGTTGAATCCATTTTTGGGGATCTTCCATCTATGTCACCATCCCTCCATCTATTTGGCATATTTCACATAAATAGAAGAATTGATGGGTAAACCTAAAGATCATTGGCTAGTAATATCCTACCATGAATATTTTAACGGTTGTCCTCCTTCCAACACAATGGCCCCTACAAGGGCCCTCATAAGCATCTTGGAGGATTTATAACTGATCAATCTTAGGTACACACTATCGTACTAAGCCATCAGCATGAACCTTGTAAAGGTTACCTTAAATTTCCATTTGGTGTTTGGCTTGGCAAAGAAACTATTTTTTCTTCATACTATTCCATTCTATTTGTTTCTCCTAAGTTAGTAGATAGGAGAGGATTTTATCATACCAAATGGGATCTTTGGGATTCTAAACTTCAATAGTGATGAGCGGTAGAGTATCCAACACTCTACCATACAAGTACGAGTGCTCACATGTGACTAGATCATAATCCACAAATGGACAATGTAATTATGCTATTAATTGATATTAAGTTCATAATCGTTGTCTTATCACTTCAAGCTAGTAAATTCTAAGTGTATGGTTTAGCTCTTAGTGAGGTGTATGATTAGTTGATGTTGTTAGACCTTTAATACTCCTAGTTGTGAACATGAAGAAAGTTGAGAATAAAAATCAAAATCTAAGTAATGAAGATAATGTAAATCTACTATAGCCTATAGTGATGAGCATCCAGTTCTATCTTGTCGTATACGTCTTGGGCTCATGTAACTGTTACTAGGATTACCAAGTAAGTTCACTACTAAGTGAATCAAGTGAAACCACTATTGGATCACCAAATGATTATAATTTATTGCTCGAAACTATTCGTACTCATTCCACTTTACTAAATACATGTAAAATAAAGTACTTAAAATGTAAATGATTAAACTAAGAAAATAGTAAAAACTATGCTAAGTAAAATAGTAAAACTAAGTGGATGCTGCAATGCTGAAAAGCAATCTTGATCTTCATTTCCAAACATGAACTATGTTTAAGTACACTTTACTCCAATAAAGATTTTGTACAACTACTCAACACCACATTATGGACATTCACTCTATCACTAAAACTATGAAAAAAAACTACAAGAGTCTACTTAAGGATGGAATCAAAAAGTTATTGGATTGTACATCCAAGTGTCATAACTCATTCTACTTTTCTAATTGTAACAAATGAAAATGTTGACAGTTGGAACACCATGGGGTTCACAAGTGCATAGCCTAACCTCTCCTCCACTCAAGGGCCTTACTAAAAAATGGAGGCAAAGTGCCTTAGATGGTTTTGTCAATCGAACAGGGACTTTGCCGACTACAATTGGGGTATTGGGTCCAACTAGGGGTGGCATGGTTAGCCAAAATGCAAATGCAAAATACATGAAATGGTGCTAAGTGCCAAAGTTGTGTTTCACAATGCTAAGTGTAAAGTGTAGCTACAAAATGAGGGTAAGCATAGCCAAGGGTTTCAATCGAAATGAGTGTCTCAACCCATGGAGACTACTACCTGAGCATAGTACAATGTGATGACATATGAAAAAATGCAAAACACCATAAGAAAAATGCAAGAATATGCTAGAAATGGGAGAGAGAAATGGAACACTACCCCAAATGGGAGCGTAGTTACCTCTAAAAGGGTCTTAGAAGGTACATAGTGTACAACAAGCATAGTGGGAGCGTAGTCATAGTCTTGGTGGTGTCAAGATGTGAAATCTGGCTCTCACCATGATGAACCATGCCTGCCAAGTTGGTCATTGTAATGTACTATGTGGCGTAGGGATGCCTCTCTACTGATGTGGTGTGTTCTAGGTCTCATTCATCCATGGAGCTAAGTGTCAAGATGCCAAAATGTCAAATTCCAAATGAAAGTACCAACTGATGACCTCTAAAAGGTTGGGGATCTAGGGATATTTATAGGGCTAAGGTTAGCCCAAAATGCAGATCAAGTGCCATGTGGCAGTTCAATAGTTGGGACTATGAGAAAAACTTAAAAATTTTCTAAGTCCAAAGATGACTAGAAAAAGTTCAAAAAATTTTCTAACTCTAGTTGCTACACTGGCTATGCTCATCCCTTGCTACACTCAACCCCTTACTACACTCACTATGCTCTAGACCATAGTCCCAATAGTTAGAAATTTTTTTTCAAAATTGGTGTTCCGTGCTAGCTATGCTAGCTATGCTCTAGAGCATAGCCAACAGTTTGCTATGCTCTAGGTTCCATGAGTATGCTCCAGCATCCCTCGCATACTCATGATTGCACATCCCTTTGATGCATATGCACTATGACACATATGGCATTCTCCTCATGTCAATCATAAAACCCATGGTAGACATAACATAACTTATCCCATGGAGAGCCTCTATTGGTTAGTTAAGGTCCAAGAGAATGTAACATAACTCATCCTGGAAAGGAAACACCTATCCTACAAATGCAACACAGTTGCATCAAAGCAAAGCCCATCTACTTGATGGCCCACACCTTGTAGCTAGCATTCAGTAGTAAGCTAAACCTAATGGAGTTTTTCCTTACAGCAAAGCAAAGAAGAAAAAGCAAAAAGTAAAGAAAAAAAAAGCAAAAAATGAAGAAGAAAAAGAGAACAAAAAAAAGTAGATCCCTAAGCAAATTGACAATGCTGTAATTTTGCAACTATCCCAACCTTGAATTGACTCTGACTTTCTCATGAGCACTCCAACAAGAGGTCAACATTTCAAGGGCAAGTCACTTCATGCCATGGTCACTATCAATCATGCTAACTTTGCATCTTACATCATGATACATTGTTTTCATTTCATTTCCTCTACTTGTATTTCATCTCCCTAGCACATTGCTTACACACTTTAACCTAGCATACCCTTATCCACAACACTCTTCAACATGGTGGAATGACACCTAATCTAGTATTAACGAGTAATGTTGGTACCACATCTACTATGGTGTTTTGTGATTTTTTATTGAAATCTCTTAGGCCACTCCTCTAGATGTCAACAAAGAGGGACCAATGAAATACCACAAAAATTTGGACTATTGCTTCTCAACTACAAATTTGGCTAAGTGTCAAAATGATTACACTTTTCACAAATTTTTCTAAGTGCTGGGACTATGTTATCTACTACACTTGACCATAGTCAGCCTAATGGGGAGTGTAGTTAGCTCCAACTACCAGATTTGTAAAATTTTTCTAACTATCAAAATGATGGCACTTTTTGTAAATTTTTTTAAGTGCTAAGACCATGCTCCCCACTGCAGTAGAGCATAGTCAGCTTTAGTGGCCAATTTTCTGCAATTTTGGCTAAGTGTCAAAATGATGACACAAACTATAGAAATTTTTCTAAGTGTTATGCTACACTCCCATTGCCCTTGCTATGCTCTAGAGCGTAGCTAGCATAGTTAAGCCACTCAAGAGTGCACATCCCCCTCATCCCATTATAGCCTACACACATCCACTCCTTCACCCCAAAGCATGATTGCACAAAGGGGTTGATGGTTTAAGGCCATTTTGGGCTGTACATTGCTAATTTAACACCATGGCAGGCCATAGGTTGCTAGTTTAAAGTCATTCTAAGTTGTGGGCTAGTTTAAGGCCCTTTTGGGCCATGTGTTTTTTGTAGTTTTAATTTCATGATTTTTATGTGCTTTTGATGTTTTTCAAATGCAATGTGGAAGCTAAATCAATGAATGCATAAAAAAGCAAAAAATGCCTGAAAAAAATGAAATACATGATCTAAGTGACCAGGAAAAATGTATGCATAGGCTAGTGTGATGCAAATGAAAGTCAAAAATGCATGGCAAGTGAAGGCAACGGGTAGGCAGGTGCCTAGTGCATTTTCAGCTAAGGGAGTGCCTTGATCAGGCAATTGTTTTCTAATTTGGTTTGGATTAGGGGATGCATAGGGCCTAGGATCCTCTAGGAGGCTGTTGGCTTCAACAACTCATTCAAGTGTGTTAGCCATATATGTTACGTTGGTTGTCATGGATGCATCACCAAGAAACTCCACCTCCAACACTTGCTCCATGTCTATGTTATGGATAGCTAGAGAGGAGGCATTATCACCATGAATGATAACTTGACCATATTCATATGGAAGGTGGACTTCTTGGTGGATGGGAGAGGAGACAACCCATATTTGAGCTAGCCAAGGCCTACCCAGGATTAGGTTAAATCTTGGCATCTCTTGTATGATAATGAAATCTACACTTGTGGGGAACTACTCCCCTACCATGAAGGCTAAGTTGATTATACCCCTAATGGTGACATGTGATCCATTGAAGGATTTTAGACACATGATTTTGGTTATCCTAATTTCATCTACCATGCATAGCTTATTAATGATAGAGTACAAGATTATGTTTGTTGCTGCACTATCATCAACATGCACTCTTTGGGTCATGCACTACCCAACACATATGCTAATGGATAGTGGAGTTGTAGTGACCTCCCCTTTTTTGGGGTTGACCTTGACTACATTTTGAAATGCTAAGGATGTTGAACCTAATTCCTATGCTGCAAGACGCAACATCATTGCACGAATGGTCTTCTCATCTATAGTGATGTCCTCCATAATAGGAATGGAGGCCAACATCTGGGCCAACGCTTGGTGGTGGGAAAATGAGATCATAACCAAGTCATACAAGCTCAACATTATGTTCTTTTGCTTGAGCAACTATTTCACCTAGGTTAGTGCAGCTACGAAGTCCTTGTCATTGGTCGTTATATTGGCCTTGACTACCTCCATGCAGCTTGAGAGATGGATCTCTCATAGAGGGGACTTGGGCTAGGGTTGTTTGGCCTGCTTGTGGGTAGGGATCCTAGTGCTCAGTTGTTGCTTGCTGGTTATGGCCTTTTCTTTGGTCATGGAGGTTGTGAGGTGCTCGTTCATCCTCTTACATTGCCATTTTGTAGGCCTACCCAGGTTGCTAGTGGGATCAGTCCTTGAAGGAGGAAAGACCAAGATGTTGCCCACTATCAGGCTTCAGGTAGGTGAAGGGCCATCATGTTGTGGCACCCTTATGAAAAATGGTAGTTTAGGAGTTGTTGCATGGCCAAATCATTGTGGCATCTTGATGACAAAAGGTTGCTTAGTGGTTGTTATTGGTACATCATGCTAGTTTAACATCTTAGCAAACGGTTGGTTTAGTTGTCAGTTTAATGTCTTAGTGGATAATTTTTGTGAGACCTTGATCACAAAGGATGTTGTGGGTGCCCAAGGTGGCACTTTGATAACAACAGGGGACCTCTTGCATGTGGAGGCCGAGGGGATCCTTGCCTTGCTAAGAGGCACATGGATCAGAAAAGGTTTTTGTGTAGGTTTAGACTTGCCACCTATGCTGATGGATTTTATGACGTAGGGGGCATCATATGTGTTGGATTGGCTCACTACATTGAACAATAGTTGGCCCTATTCTATCATTCTTTGCAAGTCATTCTATAAAGCATGATAGTTGTCCATACTATGACTAGATGTCTAGTGGTAATGACAGTATTGGTTCAACTTGAAGTGTTGTGGGACTGGGGCCTTGTTTGGTATTGCTGAGGTGGGGTTCCTTAATAGTTCATAGTATCTATCATGTTTTTGATAGGCAATCTCTTATACATGTTTGTATTAGATTCGCCTAGCTTTCAAGAGTCACTCCAATAGTTTAGAGGGTTCCATTAGTAGCGATATATTCTTTGAGTGATCCTTGCACTCAAAGTTGGACCTTTGGGTAGCCCCTACCAATGTAGGTGAGGTGGTGCCAAAGTTTGTAGCTTTTTGAGCTAGGATCTTAGGTTACTTAGCTATCAAGCCCCACTTGATTGCTTTTTTGCTTATCGCCACTATTGCCACTATTGCATCTTACTTGCATGCATGTTGGTTTTTGTAGGCCACGTAGGCCGAGAAGTTGATTTCATGTGTTGCCTTCTTTATTTCCTTTGTTTGGGCAAAGGCTTGGCTGAGAGACTTTTGGGATAGGTAATATAGTTTGAACTTGATGAAGTAGTTCACTACACCCTTCAAGATGGCCAGTAGGTGCACCTCTGCTAGGGGTTCACGCATGTCACTCAATGCAGTGTTCCAACGTTAGAGGAATTTTGGCATAGGCTCTAAGGATCCCTACTTGACCTACATGAGCTAGTCGAGGGTTGCTTCAAGCTTTAGGTTGTACCTGAAGTGTGTCACAAATTGGCTTATGAGATCCTTCAAAGAAGAGATTAAGGCCTTGGGTAGCATGCGATACCAATCTAAGGCCTTACCAGCGAGTGACATGGGGAACATGCACATGATGGCATGTGGCCAAGCTTAAAGGCACTTGGATTAGAATGTGACCAAGTGTGCATTGGGATATCCTTCACCATTGTACTTGGTGAGTTGAGGCAGCGAGACCCCAATTGGGAGAGTTAGGGATGGGACCACAGGACATATGGGATCTTCTTGGTAGAATTCCACCACCTTGATAATTTTATAAGAGGTAGCTTTAAGTTAGTTTATCTCCTCCATAAAAATTTGGATCAGCTAAAATGCCTAATCCAAGCTTGGGGATGTGCTAGTTGATTGCATTAGCTAGGCTTGTATTGGTTGTATGGCATAGGGGTCAGATTGTTGGTTGCAGAGTTTGTCAATTTAACACTGTAGTGGAAAACCATTTCCAGTTTAATGTCATAGTGGATAGGTTTATTTGATGTGTTGGCTCAGGGATGGGCATAGTAACTGACGTGGGCCACACACAAGCAAGTTGGATAGATGTCATGGATGTTGATGAGACAAGCAAGATGTAGGATGCCTAAATCATCTAGGGCTATGAGATGGCCCCTACATGAGCATAGGGTTGGACAAATGTAGTGTTCACTTGCAAGGAAGGTTGAATTGGCATGGTCACCATCTCAAAGAGGACAAGTGGACCAAACCAAGGAGGGGCCATACTAGGGAGTGGTTGTTGGAAGATAGTGTAGAGAGGGCTCTCATGTTTGGAGCAGGCCTTAAACTCATCTTCTTCCTCCTGTGAGGCTTCCTCATAGGTTGTCCCTACATCATGCTCATTTACACAAATGAGTTGGAATGACAGCTGGTGGTAGGACTCCATGAGTGGAATTATGTTGAACAAGGAGGGGTCTACTCCTTTCCTTCTCAGTGAACTTGTGTATAGTCCTATTTTTCCTCAAAGTCAAGGCAATCCACTAGTAATCCTACTTCGATTTTGGAAAAAATAAAATTGTATTGTTCATGGTTTAGTGTGGCATGCTTTGGGTGGATCATGATGTCAAATGTGTTAGACATTGACATGGAAGGTCAATCTAGATTCATATTCATAGATCGAGTTGTGAGAGTTGTTTGTAAAAAATAGCTAACTCTGAAAATTGTAGAAAAATGACTAAGTCTACCATTAGTAGAAAAATGGTGAAGTATAAAAATGGTTGATGAGACGCGACATGCACTGCGCTACGATATCGCGTACGCGATATCACGGCCACCGCGATATCGCAGTCCGCTACCATATCTATAAATAAGAGGCGGCACTCCCCTTATTTCCCAATCCTAGCTAGAAGTAGCGAAGCTCTGGCAGATTGATCACTCCAAAGTTAGAATTTTTCCCATGTGCCCGCAGTAGGAGTCCTAGAGTGAACGGCTCTTTATTCGAGCAGCTTGTAACCTGAACCCAAGTTGTGTACGGCAATAAAGATGAACTTGATTGGATAAACCTTGCAGCACGTGGTTTTATTGTTGTTTATTTACTGCTTTCCTAGTGCGCACAAG